>CANSZD010003745.1:1915000-2167813 GCA_947648045.1 Beta corolliflora | reverse complement strand
TAAAATTAATGGTAGCACCACGGTAGTTGAAGCCTTGAGGTCTCGGGTAAAGGAGATCCTCTTTCTCGATATCTATTTATTATTTGTATGGATGTTCTCATTCTGAAGTTAGTTAGTGAGAGTGCCAAACCTAAATCAGGGTTGGGCTTTAAGATTTGTCCAGGGGTTCTCGAATCCCTTGTTTAATGTTCTTAGATGATGATGCAGTGTTCTGTAGCTTCACATCTTCGACTTTACGAATAGCTCAAAAGTATCATCGATGATTTCTACGCCCTCATGTGCGGTCAATGGTGAACTTCCACAAATCAGCTTTGGTCACGTCAAGGAACATCCCAAATGCTAGAAAAGCATCTCTTCTTTGACTACTTCAATATGACCCCCAAAGTCTTGCCTTGGTAGATATTTAGGAGTCTTTTTTAGCTCCTATTATCCCACAAAAAGTGGTCATATCACAGCTTAATTCTCTCGAGAGGATTCAACGTGAGGCTGACTTTCTATCAAAGACGCCGTCATACACGATTCGGTCTAATGGAAGCTCTTCCCGGCTTATACTTCTCCTCGCTCATCCCCTCGATATCTGCCATGTCGACTCAATGCATCGTCGGTTTTGCGGCGTCCAAAAACAAAGATAAAAATATTTTCCCTCTTATAGCATGGACTACCATTTGCTCTCTAAGTCTCAAGGTGGACTAGGACTAAGACGAACTTTTCTTTAGCTCAATAAAAACTTCTTAGCTAAGCTTGGTTGGAATTTGCTATCTCAAAAACAAACCTTTTTGGGCGACCCTTATCAAAGAAAAATATCTATCGAAATAAGTCATTCTTTGAGTATTCTCCTAAAACGAATGATTCGCATATACGGAAAAGATCCTAGCACAACGTGACCTTCTTAGGAAAGGCATTAGATGGAAAGTCGGAGAATGGTCGTTTCGATTCTCTTTTGGCTTGACAGCGGATTTGTACGGAGATAATTTATGTGATATTCTCAAAAATAGATCGGAGTAATATCGATCTAGAGATGAAAGTAGCCCATTTTATCACAACGGACCATACTTGGGATATTAACAAATTAGCTCCCGTTTTGCCTCATCACCTCCTTGTCAAAATCGAAAAAGGCATTCCCCCTTCCAATCAATGACATCCACGATGTACCAATTACGAGGACCTACTTGAAGTGGTGAATTTTCGGTAAAAATCAGCTGCCCAGTTAGCTCATGATTTGCCAAAAAGACCTCAAGTGGCCTTTTAAATGGATTTGGAAGATTTGGATATTCCTCCCAAATTACAACTTTTATTTGGCAAATTTGCCACGATAGCCTACTTTGTGAGAGCTACTATGTTTAGTAGAAAAATTTTGCCAACGAATCTTTGCCCTCGTTGTAATTCTCAACTTTGAAAATATTGACCATGCGCTTTTCCATTGCCCAAATTCCCCAAGTATTTGGCAACTTGCGGAGATACTTCTTGGTGTTCCCGTGATGTCCTTCCATTCCACTTTAGACTTCTTACGGGATTTCAAAGGTAAGCATACCTTGCCGAAATGCATCTTTCTTTCTCACGGAGCATTTGGAAAGAGAGAAATTCTATTATTCCGTGGCCCCGACGTGTCATTCACCGAGCTAAATTTGCTCATGAGGAATGGCGGTGCCGCTTAACAAGTTGATACTTGTCGGGCTGTGGCTCTCCTCTTAGAGGAGCACCACCCCCTTCCCCTAACCCCTTTCCTCGGCTACTCTTGTAGCACAGGATCCTCCACCTCACTCATTCTTCAAGTTAAACTTTGATGGTTCGGTTCGTGGTTTGGAGAGGCGTTCTTGGTGTCATCATCAGTAAGCATGAAGGTCACCTTCTTCACGCAAAGCCTTCAATCTTGGCCACTCTTGTCCTCATTGCGAAGCCCCTTTGCTCTATAACAAGGTATCGAAGATCGCTTTGCATTCGGGTTTTTCACAACATAATCATTGAAGGGGATAACCTCTTGGTCATCAACGCCATTAATAATCTTTGTTCTACTCCATGGAAGATTGCTAGTATTATTGTTCGATTGTAGACGTCTGCTCGCTCATTTTGCCTCGTGCCCAGTCGAGACATGTGTTCGGGGAAGCCGATCGTTTCTGGATTGGATAGCGAATGTAGGACATTTAGTAATGTCTAGTTTTGATATTCTCCTTGTAATAACTCTTTTCTTCCTTCGATTCTTGTGTCCAGGCCACATTAGGTATTCCCCTCGCGAGGAGGGTAGCCTAATGTTCTTTTCTTACCTTTCAAAAAAAAAAAAAAAAAATATATATATACATACATATATACATATATATATATAAGTGTTTGACGTAGTAGGACTTTAAGTACGTATTTTTTTCTTTGCAAAAGAAAGGCAGGTGTGACTCAAGCACATATTCTATTGATGTAAAAATGTTGCATCAATTTAGTAGTTTAATTTGGTGTGAAAAGGAAATCCATATTTCCTCTCTTATTTTTACATTCCACTTTCTTTCCTCTCAAGTCTTATCATGTATCCTCCTTTCATTTCAATTCTTACTTTTCTCTAAATAATTTTTTAATTCAAGGAATCAAGCAAAAGAAAATATACTAAAATTATGTTTTCCATTAGATAATTTGTTCACGGAAAATAATTTACAAAACGAAAATGTTTATTATAAAAAAAATTTAAATTCAACCAAACAAAGTGTAACCATTTTTCTATCACTTTGGGAGAACTATTCGGAAAACTATTACTCCATCAGTCTCATAACATAAGTCGTGTTTCCTTTTGGAGTCAAACTTTACAATCTTTGATCAAATATTACTTATTAATACATATACAACAAAAAAAACTCATCAGGTAGGATCTTGTTAGATTCTCAATATGTACTTTCATGTTACATCTTTTTATATTTTTTTCAATACGAAAATGAAGATATCGGAGGTCAAAATTATATCTTAGGAAGCTCGCAAAAATGAAATAGGAATTATATTGTGGGAGGGGGAGTATTTATTAATGAAATATGAAGTCTAGGGGTGCTTATCAAGCGAGCCGAGCCCGAATAGCACCGGGCTCGGCTCGAGCTCGTTTAACTTTTCATGGGTTCGGCTCGGCTCGTGAGCTCGCCGAGAGCTTGGGGAAGCCGAGAGCTCGGCTCGAGCTCGTGATTAGGAATGCCCGGCTCGAGCTCGGCCATGAGCTCGTTAGGCTCGGCTCGTGAGCTTGTTTAGGCTCGGATCGTGGGGAGCTCGAATAGGCTCAAGCTCGGCTCGTGAGCTCGTTTAGGCTCGGCTCATGAGCTCGATTGTAGCTCGAGCTCGATTGTGGCTTGTGAGCTCGTTTAATTGCTTTTACCTTTTCTTTTTTTTTTTCTTCTAATATATACTTTAGTTAGTATCTTAAAAGATAATATAATTTTTAATATATATAAGTAATTTTTTAATATAAAATATTTTTAGTAGAAACTAATAATCGAGGCGTTTCACGAGCTTTGCCTAGCTCGGCTCGGCTCGTTTAAGTCTCGAGCCGAGCCCGAGCTCGAGCCGAGCTTCAACCGAGCCGAGCTTTGACAGAGCTTTGACCGAGCCGACCTGCTCGCGAGCTTGTCGGGCTCATTATCACCCCTAATATGAACCCATGCAAATGTTGCTTCAAACATTATAAAACTTCACTCCTATGAAAAAAAACATTATAAATCTTAACGAAACAACAAACTAAGCAATTTATCTCTCCAAGTATCAAACATGATATTATATTTTTTAGCAATTAATAACCTAACAAAATTCCTCCCGGGATGATCTTGAAAGACGTAGGGGGTTCATGTGTGGAGCTTAGAGATTTTAGTCAATAGTATCCAATCTCCATCTTCATCCCGATACTTTATCTTAAAGTTGGTAACGTCGAGGTTCTTCTAGCTCCTTGCCTAATTCTTCCTTGAGTTGCTCCCATACTTGGGGTTAAAGAGATCAAATCTCAACATATCACCTTCAGTAACGGCCCCTTCACAATAAAGGTGCTTGAACCGTCATTTCGTCGTACTGAGAATTTGACAATGCACACTCATTTGCACCATCTGTATGCTCAGGGGCAAGTTGAATAGTAGGATTCACCAAATTATGTTGTGAGGAGTTAGTTTCTGAGGGCGATTTACCATTGTTTTTCGTGTTTTTTCCGTCATGATGTTGTTTCCCTTTTTTGCTCGACGGCCACACCATTTCCAAGTCCTTTTGTTCACCCTTCGCTTCAATAGAAGATCTCGGGCGAAATGTTTCAACAAATATGGAAATGAGATTAAGCAAGAAGTTTTTTGTTCCGAGCTTATAAAAAGTGACGGCAAAAGTATGAAATTTCCAAATTATGAATATCTAACTCAACATTACTCTTGACTAGCCATATATAACATAAATTTTACTAATTTATAAATTGGAGAACAATTACTTTTTCCTCCAAAATATTTTCACACATCCGAAAACTCGAAAATGGCTCACAGTTGGTTTCATCTTCCTTAGCTCCTCAAACTGGTGAGCCGGGGCCGTTCCCGACATTTTATGGGCCCATGGCGAAAAGTTATATAAGGGCCCTGCGTGAACCAGAAAAATATTTAGTGGGTTTATATTAATAATTATCAATTTTAGGGGTTCATATAGTTAATTTTGTAACTAAATCTAACAAAATTCTTAAACTTTATAAAGAGAATTTTCAAAATATTCAAAACTCAAGCGGTTATTTCTATACTAGCTCTACCTCTACCCTATACATGTATTAAAAATGCAACATCATTTTATAAGAGAATGAAACCTGTAGGCTGTAATATCAATATAAATGCTTAATTATATACATCAAGTGAATAATTTAACAATTAACATCTTCTAGAAAATAACTTTTCTTTTTAAATGTATATATGAACTTTAAATCACTTTAAAAAAAAGAACTTTTCCATCAAAATAAAATAAAATAAAATAATAACTTTAAACAATTGAACTAGAAAGTTAAATTACTAACAACAATATAGAATAATGACCAAAGTCTAAAGGGACTTCCATCAATTGACTAACGAAAACATTGTAAATAAACATGAGAAAGATTTTTTTTGAAAGGATAAACATGTGAAAGATATAAAATTAAAACCGTGACATATTCCTCCTCTAAGACAAATTTAAAGAGGAAATAGGGACTTTTAGAGGGAGAGAGAAAAAGGTTACAACTAAAAAGGAGTACAAATAATGCTTTTCAAAACATGAGATATGATGAGCCAATCAATTAGCATAAAAATGGTAAGATTACGAGGAAGAGCTCTAAATGCTCCTTAATTCTTGTGCATACTTAAACATCAAATGCTACAGATGAAAACTTAAGTGTATTTAGTTTATTGCTGAGATTGAATTTATTGTGTTTTGCCCTAAGATTATGCAGTTCATATATTTAGTGTTAGATAGTTCAATTATAGCCACTCCTTTTCTTGCTGGGGCCCTGGGCGGCCGCCCCATCTGGCCTACCCTCATGGCCGACCCTGATGGTGAGACAAACTCTAGTATCGCATGAGGTAATCGATTCGTCACATGTGCTATTGTTTTCATACATTCAACCCAAAAACGTGGTGGTACGTTCTTGGCATGTAACATGCTTCTGCATGTCTCCACAAGATGTCGATTCTTTCTCTCAGCTACTTCATTTTGCTGTGGAGTATTTGAACAAGTGAGGTGGCGTCGGATCTTGCAATCATGCAAATATTCAGAAAATTTTCTGGATGTATACTCTCCTCCGTTGTCTGTACGTAGACACTGAATTTTGCCACCAACTTCTTTTTCCACTGTTTCCTTAAACAACTTAAACTTGCTAAGTGCTTAAGATTACTCTTTCATGAAATTGACCTAGACATATCTTGAAAAATCATCAATGAAAGTTATCATGTAGCGTAAGCAACTCACATAATGTTGCTTTATCGACCATGCGACCTGAATTCCCGTTTTTTAAAAAAAAAAAGTTTAATGGTTAAAAAAAAGTTTAAAACTTAAAAAGTTAGAAAGTTAAAACCTGATATTTATTGCCTTTAAGATTATTGCTTTTAGAATTATTATATCTTAATATATTGAATTTATTAATATATTTAAATCTAAGAAAAAGTTTTTTTTTTATTAAAAAATATTAATTCCGGTCCAACCGGGTCCAAACCGACCGACCGGAATTTTTCCGCCTCGAACCTGGGATCGGACCGAATATTCCTGGTCCTGGTCCGGTCCAAAAAAAAATTTGATTCCGGGCCCACCTGCCCAACCCGGTCCGGCCCGGCTGACCGGTGCACACCCCTAATTACAACGCAACCACGCTTTGTACTCGAACATGCTTAGAAATTTCACTTTTTCTCTAATCATGTGATTGGAGCAACCAGAACCGATAATCCAATCATCTTTGTAATTGATCATCTTGTCGTTGACTAAGACAAGTGCAACTTCCGGTGTTTCCATGCTGCTGGGTGACACTACCTCCATGTCGAAGATATGCTCCTCTTCAACTGCGTTGGATGCTTGTACATCCCACTTGACTTCACTTTGGCTTTCGTGCTCCGCCGAAGTTGCAGCATTCCCTTTTGCTAGCTTAGACCGACAATCTCGAGCATAGTGCCCCTTCTTCTTGCAGCTTATAACACAATGACATCTCATCGTGTTTGATTTTCCCCTTCCTTCTCGTCCCGTTGTCGATCTTGTCGAGCTCCCCCTCGACGGAAGCCTTTTCTACGTTGTCCTTTCGTGATCCCCCGACCGTTTATTCGACTCCGCTATGCCGATTACTCGACTCGCCCGTTTTATCATCTCCCTTATTCGACTTATTGTTGCCAAAAAGAGTCGTCTCTTCATCCTTGCGTAAACTCGAGACATCCGATTTTCTGGAGCCTCCCGGTCAAGCTAACACATTCTCAAACTCACTAGAGATGGTCAGTAGAACCCAACCTCTAATAGTCGTGATAAGACTTCTATATCCGTGCTTTATGCCGCCGCCAATAATCTCTTCATCCTTGTCTCTCATGATGGGATTTTTCAGATCAAACTTTGTGATTTGCTCACACAAAGTCTTAACTTTCATGAAATACCGGTTCAACGTCATGTTGTTCTACCGGATCGGCACAACTCATTCTCGAGAAGTCGAAGTCGAGCATCGTTCTTCTTAGAGAACAAAGCCGCAAGTGGTGTCCCACACCTCCTGGGGAGTCTTCACATCCTTGATACGATATAGCAACTCGTCCTCGCTGGCCGTCGGGCACATACATGGCTCTACCGACCCTAATCTTTCACTTCTTTAACTCTTCTGACGGGTTGGTATTGTAACTTCACTACCACCGATTATACCCCAAAGATCTTGTCCCAACAAATAGAATTGCATACGTGTACTCCACGTACACGTAATTTCCATTGTCGAGCTTCTCAATATTAATAGATGAACTAGCAATATTCGTCATCTCGTGACTTGGTGTTGCTCTAATACACAAGTAAGCCCTGGTCCCGACCAACAAGCTTCATAGTCCCTGACCAGGCACTAATGGAAAATTACATCGCAATAAGGTCTCGACCGTTGAGATAGCCAAAAATATTTGTGACTATACCTCTGCGATATATCGCCTCCCGACCGATAATTTTGCCAAAAGATGGTCCCGAAAATTTAATGAAAAGAATGACTCGATACCAATTGTAGGATATTTGGGGTAATAATGTAGAAAGTTTAACAACAAATAAGTGGATATAAGAATTAATGTGTCAGCTCACATTTAAACACTAAACACACTTATATTATTTAGTGATAGAACAATCTTACATGAAATTGATATAATTCACTCTTTTACAATTTCTCTCCACTCACAAATAAGCTCGTAGTAGTACCATACTTGCCGACACTCAAAAATGGTCGAGCACACTTTGCCTCAAGCAAATAACACTCCTATTTATACTACTACATTCCTTTTGTTGCTTTCACATTGCATATCGCTAATTGTCATAAATTTCCAAGTATAAAACATGTAAAGGGGGGTAATAGGTGGCTTCAAAAATTCATCCAAACATTAAATGAGCAACATCAAGTTTTATTAAATATGCGTAAAACTAAGTGACAGAGTGGACGGTGCAATATTTGAACACACGCGGGATTTTAGGAAATCATCATCGAACTTTGTCGATCAGGAGTTTGGAACTCAATGCCAAAACTTCACGAATACAGATTTAGAAAAGTTATACAACATCATAGTGGTCCAAATCTGGGGGTATAAGTGTACAACATAGATTGCTTCTGAGGATGCCCCTTCATGCTCCACCGTGTCAAAAGGCTCCATCGGCCACACATCAATTTAGTTTATGTAGTACAATCGTGCGTATTGTGCACATAATACAACCTAGTATATTTTTCGCCTTTGAGAGCTCCAAATGAGCAAAGAGTCAAAAGGCCAAAACAAATATGGGAGAGATGCGATAAAGCAAAAATTTAGCTTTAGGTGTGACATGGACACAATAGGCTTCGAGCTTTTGTATAACGGATTAGTTGATTATAATAGCAATGAAAAATATTGCAAGATCTTTCACTAGATTAAGTGAGTCTAAAAAGCAAACTAATAGTGTTATTGTTAGGTATCGTAATAAGGGTTTCTATCGACTAACACAATCGTTTCGCCAGAAACTAGTCAAAGGAGTTAATCAGGTTTAGAGAGGTTAAAATCCCGAGTTGGAATATAATCCCGAGTCTCACAACCGAGGTCCCGCAAAACAAAGAAACCTAGCCCTGGGGTGTTCCCGGAAAAGCCCTCCGACGCTCAAGTCGGGCCGAGATCGAGGTAGAGAGAGAAAGTGAACGGCCTAGAGAGAGATGCTCCTGGCCGAGTTAGGGTGAGAATTCAATACCCTGTTCATTGATTGGACTTACCGCTTTTATAGTGTTGGGATTCCCTTTACAGAAACCCTACCGGGGAGCATCCATGTCTCGTAGGAAAGTTGTCTCCTTTTTATGGTAAAGTCGCTTCGTCCTAAAAAAGGCCGATGCGCTCCTGGGAGCATACAGAGCATCCTTTAAATGGGCTTTGCATAACACCGCTGACCGCATCGTGGGTCCAACAATTAGCCCCACGCCAAGTAATCTGAGTGAGGTCCTCGACTTTCAAGGCGGCCGATCAAGCAACAATAATATTTTGCCGATATTTTTTGAATGATGCCTCGAGTTAGCTATGTGGCGCTAGGATTAACCAAGCACGGGGTCTCGCCGACTTCCCGAGCCCCGTGCGAATCCCGAGGTAATGCGGGGGTTATTAGGCTTGCTTCGAGCGACCACGAGATGAGACGCCGGTGCTTCGGCACTTAGCGATTCCGAGGGGGAGGGGGGACCCGCTTTCCCTAGGTGGCTCGCGGGCCCCGAGTGCGTTCAACTTCCCTCGACGAGCCCCGACTGGGGAGGACTTATTGCTCCCGACGCGGTCTCCGTGCTTCGCACGAATGGCGAGCTCCATGAGCTAATCGCTGCACGACCCCCGACCCGGTAAGGCATACCCCGACCAACTCAATGTTGCCGTGGTGTCTCGGATGGCCCCGAGCGAGCTTAGCTTTCCTCAAATGAGCCCCAACTCCGGAGGGTTATCGATCTCGACTTGATTCTCGCTTTAGACGAATCCCGAGCGCCGTACGTACCGCTAGGCGATCCTCGACCTGTGTAGTGCATACCCCGACCGCGCCAACGTCGCTTTGGTGTCTTAGGACGACCCCGAGCGTGTTCACCTTCCATCAAACGAGCCCCGACTAATGATCCTTCCTTTCGCTTACCCGTTTCATCAAGTGGCTAATGAGCCTTAGACCCGATGTACTGCGCCATTGTCAGCTGGTGTAGGGAGCATCCTCGGCAAGGACGAGGAAGGTGAGGTACCACCCTGGGGCAAATGAGCCTTCCCATAAAGAGTCCCGAGTCGGGCCACGAGCCGCTTAGCCAATCTTGGCCAAGTGTCGAGCCCTGGCATGGCCGAGGTGGGTACGCACCAACCCTGGGGCTAATCGAGCCCTCCCTCGGGAACCTCGAGTCGGCAAGGGAGGTACCTAGCCATTTTCGCAAAGTGTCGAACCCCTTCGCATGGCCGCGGTGGGTAGCACCAACCTGGGCCAACGAGCCCTCCCTCGGGAACCCCGAGCGGGCAAGGGAGGTACTTAGCCATTTTTGGTTAAGTGTCGAGCCCCTGCACGGCCGCGGTGGGTAGGGCGCACACCAACTCTGGGCCAACGAGCCCTCCCTGGGAACCCCGAGTTGGTAGGGAGGTACTTAGCCATTTTTGGCTAAGCGCGAGCCCCTGGCACGGCCGAGGTGGGTAGGGCACCAACTCAGGGCTAACGAGCCCTCCTTGGGAACCCGTGAGTTGGTAACTGGAGGTACTTAGCCATTTTCGCTAAGCGCCGAGTCCCCGGCATGGCCGAGGTGGGTAGGTACCAACTCTGGGGCTAACGAGCTCCTTCCATGGGATCCCGAGTCAATCACGGGCGGGACTTAGCCAATATTTGGCTATGTTGAACCCTGGGCAAGGCCGAGGAGGGTGTGCACTAACTCGGGGGCTAACGAGCCCTTCCATGGGTCCCGAGTTGGTCAAGAAGGTACTCGACCAATATTCGCTAAGTGCGAGCCCTTCGGCAAGGCCGAGGAGGGTGTGTACCAACTCTGGGGCTAACGAGCCCTTCCCCGTGGTCCCGAGCGGGTCGTCATGTAAGTACTTAGCTAATATTTGGCTAAATAAACAATCCTAAACTTTAGTCAACCTTTCCACATTCGACCGTGGACCGTCGACCTCGACTATCGACTTTTTGTTGTTCGGGGTAATGGGACATTTGACCGCGGATCCTCTCGTGGGAGGTATTCGGGGCCTTTAATTTGGGGTTTTTCTCCTCCGGACTTTATTGATCGAGGGCCCGTATCTTGTAAGCCCACCAAGGGTGGTGCAGAGGTCGCCGTGGCGCGCGACCGAGGATAAGGCTATTTAGAGGAGGAGGAGGATTATTTTCCGTACATTTCAATCATTTGCAAAATCTCTTCTCTCTCCTCTTTATCTCTCGTAGAATCGCTCCGAGAAATCCCCATCCGTTCCTCGCCCGAGTTCGTTTGATCCTCCGCGTGGTGACCCCCCGAGTTCTTATAATCCCGAGAAGGTACGCTTTTCTTTGTTACACTTTTCTTATCAAGTTTTCTCGTCGTAGATCGATCTCCCTAGTATGGACCCCGAGCCTGGACCCCGAGCCTGGGTCGAGTACCTCCGCCTCCTCTCCCTATAGGCTTTCAGAGGAGATTCGAGGGGATAGTGGTTTCTTAGTTAGTACTGGATACCTCGCCCCGATCCCCAGCACCCGAGGCGATTCCTCTACCCAGCCATTCGATTCCCTATCGGAAGAAGACGAGGGTATAATACCGGTCCTTGGGAAGTATCGATCGCGCATAAGCCTCAGGCTAGGAGTTACTTAGAGAGGTATGTTTCCGATGGTGTAGTGATGGTGTCCGATGAATGGGCTATGAGGGCCCGAGCACCTCAGGCAAGAATACCCTCCACTGGACCCCGAGGGAGGTCCTCATTCATATTACCCCCGACCCTATATTCATGAAATATATGGCGAGGAATTTCAAACATATCGGGAGCAAGTTCCCGGTTCACTACCCCTTTCTTTGTTGTTCGTGCCAAGCATACGGACACGGCTCCGACGCCCGGCCGGGTGGTGGTCTGCCTATCATCGAGCATGCAGATGGGTTTCAGTTCCCATTGCATCCATTCATCCGAGACCTACCGAATGCCTATCACCGACCCTATCTAATCTCCTTCCCAACAAACTCGGCTCACAATAAATGGCTTTGTGGCCATCTCACGAATCTCGGCGTAACCTCGAGTGCGCGCTGGCGCAATATGTTCACTTTGATGTCATGGTCCCGCCGATAGACACGGCCCGGTGGTTCCGCTTCAATGCCGGCAAGTGTTATAAAGTAGTCCGAGACGCTCCTTCCAACCAAAAGGCTTTTAGGCGGAATTTCTTCCACATATACACCAACATGAGCGGGGATCCCGACTCTCCCTACGGAGGGTGGACCTCGCTTGGCTCGAATCAAACCGTTCCCGAGATGTCTCGACAAGAGGCGAGTAGGGAATTTATTTTTCTACCACACCTAGGACCCATACCGGCCCTCTCGTATGTCCCCAAGAACCGGCTCCCGTCTCGCTGACGCTTTGAACGAGATGTTCCCCGGGCACCCGGGCCTATGCCCAGTATCAGGACAAGGGTAATCCCGCCTTGTCTTTTTGTAAAGACTTCATTTTTTATGCTAAGTGTTTCCGACGTTTCTTTTGTTTCGCTTGGCCGCCCGAGGTCACCGGATCCTAAGATGGTCGAGAGATACATCGACAACACCGAGCTAGCCTCAAGCCGATGGGTGAGTCGGAGGAGGAGACCATGTCAATTCCCCCACCTCCTAAGGTAAGTTACCCGACTTAATCCCTCTTATTGAAACTCCCGACTCAGAGTGACATTCTTTCTTTGACAGATACGGATTCCAAGAGGGCTAAGAAGCCCTCCACTCGATCCCGAGGGTGAAGGGAGACATTAAGAAGGCCTGGCCGCCGAGAAGCTCGCGCTCAAGGCCCGACAAAGCGTCGCCGGTGTGTCCACCGCCTAAGCGCAAGGTGGGGGAAACCGAAACCCCGTAGTGTCCTTATTGATGTGGACGAGCCGCCGCAAGAGGACCAAAGCCGACTTCAGACGGCGCCGATGTACCATTCACCGCACAACCTCAACTCAAACTCGCTCGAGCGCGTCACGCCTGTCGGGAGATCTATAATGAGGCCGACGACGTGGCCTGCTGTCACTGGGGCACCGAGGAGGTTAACACCCTCTACGAATCCCGGCTAGAGGTATTTGTCCCGACTATGCTTTTTCCCTTCTATTCCTTCGTTGGTTCTCATGCTTCGTGTTTCGTGCACTTCTATCCGAATGACTTCGGCTATCCGCCTCCGCGTTCACCCGAGGATGCGATACCCTCCTCAAAAATGAGGCCGATGCCTCAAGGCCAAGGCTATGACCGAGCAAGGCTGAGCCAAAGAGACGACGAGCCTCGACTTCTAAGTCCACTTTCGAGGAGGCAAGCAAGGCGGTTAAGATGGAGACCCCGAGGGATAGCAAGAAGCGGCTTCAAGCCTGACGCCGCCTGATTAAACGCAATGAGGCCCGTAAGACCGCTAGTAGACCTCCAAGCTAAGTTTAATGAGGCGGCCAAGAAGCACAAATCCACCCGACATAAGCTAAAAAGGGCCGAGGCCAAGCTCCAAAAAAGTTCGGAGAGGACCGGCTAGCCCAGTGGAATACTCCGACGGCTTAACTATCTCGGGGAAGATGGCCTCGCCTCCTACCGCCTTCCTACCCGGGAGACTAAAGAGCGCCGGCCATTTTGACCGAGACCAACGACTCGCTGGACCGGGATGCCGTTGAGGCCGAAGCTCGACCGCCGGATCGCCCTGGGTCGAAGGCAAATGTGGAGGCTTCTCACACCCTGGGTGCTTCCCGAGTTCAAGGCTCGGGCAAATGCCAGCAGCTCAGATGCCCCCCGAGGGTGCTCACCACTCGGTCTTGCGAGGACGAGAAAGCTCCTAAGGCGGGGGGTGAAGGTCGTGGTTCTCGTTCAGTGAAGCAAATGCCTACTGACGAGGATACCGGAGAGAGTTCTCGAGGGGACCCCGACCAAAGAAGCCGCTCCATAATTTTTATGATTTTGGAATGTTTATGAATTTTTTGTGGACCTTTTAGGACCCCGAGAGTCTGTTTCCTGATCTATTTGTGTTTTGGCATCTCGAGATGATGTTTTCAGTGCCTAGCCGTACTTTTACACACAATCTCTATGAATTTGTGGTTTCGCATTTTGAGCGAAATTTCCCGAGTAAAGGTTTGTTTCACCATTCCCGAGTTACATCTTTCTAAGCATTATTTATTTTGTTTTATACAACTATTATGCACCAAGTGATGTCTCTTAATTCGTACCTTTCATTCGTACTCTCGAGATCGACAACTATGGGGTACAACCGATCGCCCGAGTCAGATTTAACAAAATAAACTACCGTGGTCAAGCGTGGCCTTAGTTCGCAACAATCCCAACTCTAATAGGGTCTAACTCATTTCCCCGAGTCAGATTAGTACAATTATGGTGAAGGCCCAAGTGTGGCCCGAGCTCCTACTTAAATGTAATATTTCTTCGATTATTTGCATTCCAAGGTCGGGCCTGGAGGTGCCTTCAGTGTGATTCGAGCTGGTATGTTCCGGCTTGATCACTTCCGCGACCTTGTAAGGTCCGTCCCACTTAGGCCCTAGCTTGCCTTTTTAGGTGTGTCGCCCCGTGGCCTCGACCTTCCCGACCACCCAATCACCGACATGAATTGGCCTAGCTTTCACCCCGAGGTTGAATTGTCCGGTAACCCTTGCTTGTCGCGACCGACTCGAGTAGTGCATCGCTCTGGACTCCGACAAGAAGTCTAGCCTCGACTTTCTTCTCTTCTTCATTCTTGTCATATTCATAGAATGTCATCCTTGGGGAAGGTATCCCGACTTCAATCGGAAGGACGGCATCGCCGCCGTAGACTAAGCCGAAGGGCGAGCCGTCCGTCGCTTCTTTCACCAAGCTGTCTCGGCCGACTGCAGCACACCCGGAGATCATCGACCCATGACCCCTTTGCTCCTTCCAAAGGACTTCTTAATCCCATTCAAGACCACTTTGCTTGCCGCCTCGCCTCGTCGCTGGTGGGCCTGAGACCACCGAAAACCGTGTTTGAATCCCGAACTCCGGAACAATAATCCCGAGTCAATTCGCTATTGAATCGTCTCCCGTCAGTTCGATATGGGAGTCCTCTGGGATCCCGAAACGGTGATAATGTTCCTCCGTATGAAATTTTGCACTTCGGCTGTCGTTATCGAGGCTAAGGGTTCGACCCGACTCATTTGGTAAAGTAGTCGATGGCCACTAGGAGGAACCTTCTTTGCCCCGAAGCCGTTGGGAGAGGGCCTATTAAATCCATCCCACACTTATCGAATGGTAATACCGCTTGTATGGCCGTCGTGGGAGTCGTGGGAGCCCGAGGGATATCTCCGTGGAGTCGGAGCTGGGGCATTTCTTCACCAACTCGAGCATCGCCTTTCGGCCGTAGGCCGCAGTACCCGCCCCGCAGCTTTCCGCAATGGTCCTCGCCCTCGATGGTTACGTATGCGCCCTCATGAATTTCCCAAAGGATGTAATTGCCCCTCAAATGGTGTAACACACTTCAAGAGGGACGAGTGTAGGATTTTTTTGTGCAGGACCCCTTCATGCCAAACAAACCAAGCCGACTTTTTCTTTAAAGCTTCGCCTCCTTCTCTCCCGAGGGCGACACGCCATCTCCCGAGGAAGCTTATAATTTCCGCCATCCATGTATCGCCTGCTCAGTGGTGTGACTTGGAGCGAGTTAATACTGCTCGATTTAGACTTCCTGTATGATGGTTCGAGGGGTCGCCCCTCCGCCGAACTCGCCATGCGGCCAAGGCGCGCCTGTCGGTTCTCCGACTTCTGGAGGTGTCGTATTCGAATGTGGACAATTTCTGATGAGTTCCCGGGTTTTGTTGAGGTACATCCTCATGTTATCTTTCTTAGCTTCATAGTCACCCGAGACCCGTCCCACTATTAACCGTGGAATCCACTTCGCCACGACAACCCGTGCTCCCGAGTTAATGCATTTGGAGGCCTAGGATTAGAGCCGTATTCGCCTTCGTTGTTCGAGGCCGGAAGTCGAACTTCACAACAGACTCCATTTTATCCCCGACCGAGGGAACGATCACAAGCCCGCCCCGCTACTCCGCTGGGAAGCCAAACCATCCACTCAGAGCTCCCACGACTCCCTTTCTTCTAGGTCGAGGGGGCCGGGAGCCGCATTCACCGATGAAATCCGCCAATGCTTGTGTTTCGATAGCTCTTCTTCTGGGTTCATATTCCAACCCGAAGTCTCCGCTAATCGGGCCGCCCACTTGGCCATCCGAGTCAATGGTTTCGCTTTCGATTACCTTTCGATGGGTCGTCCGGTTAGGACCCTTAATGGGGTGCGCCCGGAAGTACGGCTTCAACTTCCTACTTGCCATTACCGCCGCAAAACCATCTTCTCAATCCGGGCCGTATCGTGCTTCTGCTCCTCTATAAGTGTGGCTGATGAAGTATACTTGGTGCTGAGTTCCCTCTCTTTCAGCCACGAGTACCGCACTCAGAGCGTATTCTGATACCGAGAGGTATATGTATGTAGCTTCTCCCGACAAGGATGATATGAGCTCGGGGCAACGTCGCTAGGTGTCGCTTCACCGCCGGAATGCCCGTTCGCCCGCGGCCCCAATCAAACTCCTTTCCTTTTCGAGCCGTAAGAATAACAAGCTTTTGTCACCCGAGCGGGATAAGAAGCGGCCAATGCTAGGCACCCCGTTAGCCTTTGAACTTCTCTCACATTCCTGGGTGAGGACATGTTTAACAATCGCGTTGATCTTATTTGGGTTAGCCTCACTCCTCTTTCATCTACCAAGAACCCGAGGCATTTCCCCCTCTAACCCCGAACACACACTTCTGGAATTTAACTTCATGCCATGACGCCGTAGGGTGTTCAATGTTTCCGCTAAATCCCCGATGTGATCTACTGCCTTTTTGCTTGACGATCATATCGTCTACGTACACCTCAATATTCCTCCCGAGTCGCTCCTCAAAGACTTTGTTGATCGTTCGTTGATAGGTAGCCCCTACGTTTTTTAGCCCGAATGGCATCATCCCGTAGAAAAGATACACCTTGGGCCGTAACGAATGTTGTATGTATTCGGTCCTTTTCACCCATCGGGATCCGGTGGAACCCCGCGTTGGCATCCATGAAGCCGAGCAACTCGTGACTACCTCGTTGAATCGACCACCAATTTATCAATCTTAGATGAGGACGATTATCCTTAGGCATGCTTTGCTCAAGCCACTGAAGTCGACACACACGCGCCAAGCTCCGTTAGCTTTTTTAACTAGAACAACATGACCAACCACTCTGTATTAGCATTCTTCAATGATACCCGCCCCTAGCAACAACTTCGACCTCCTCTCGCGCCGATGCGTTCTCTCGGCCCGATGTCTAAGTTTTTGCTTCGATGGGGCGGAATCCCTCCTTGATATTTAGCTCATGGGATGCGAACTGGGATCCAGCCCTGCATGTCGAGGCGGAGTAGCAAACACGCCCTTAGTATTCTCGCAAGGTGTTTCGATCGCTTTTTCCCTCCGATATCGGATCGAGGTTTTTGCTAATCCTTACTCCCCTCTCGAGGCTTTCATCAAACATTACTTCTTCATCCTCTTCGACCGATTGGGGTCGTTCGGATAGCTTCCGGATTTTCGAAAGGTCGACCCCCGAGACCAGCAAGGGCGTCCCTGGGTCTTCCCTTTTCCTCTTTCTTTTGTCGCTCTTCCTCCCAAGCGAGCCGGCTTTAAAACTATTTCCAGAAAGACTCCCGAGCGATCCGCCGATCACCATAAATTTTCCCGACTTGCCCTCGTCTGGCTTCATATTGCATGAGTAATTGGTATACCGAGATGACCGCTTTTATCTTGTTCATGATAGCCTACCCATGATAACATTGTAAGGTAACTGGGTGTCAACCACTAGGAAGTCGACCGGTAGGCTTCTTCCCTTCCTCTTCCCCCGAGCCTTACGACCATTTTCACATACCCGAGGGGATACACTCGATCCTCCCCCAAGCCTATCACCGGCCGATTCGACGGGTTACGTCTTTCTCTGTACTTGAGTTTACGCAAGGGCCTAGTGGTGATGATGTCCGCCGAGGAGCCACCTGTCGACGAGAATCCTCTTAACCCGAGAGTCAGGTAATCTTCATCTCTATGACGAGGGGGTCGTCACGGGGGGTGTGGATGTGCCTGGCCAGCTCCTCCCGAATGTCACGACAGACATCCCGCCTTTGTTGGCTCGATTTCTAAGACATGCCGTTTTATCACGTGCGGTAGCTCTGAGCTCTGGCCGGTTAAGCCTCCCGAGGTATGTCCCCTCGCTATTACCCCGACGTAACCCTGTCGTTGCCGTCATTCTTGTTTCTTTCTCTTTTCCTTTCTCTTCCCGAGAGTGTTTGATGTCTGTTCAACTTTCCTCGATCGCCCAAATGATCCAATGCCTTCTTCAATTCCCCAGCAGCTTCTAGTGGTGTGCCCACATTCCCAAGTGATATTCGTATTCACATTCGTTGATCCCTTCTTTCCTTTCGAGGTCCTTATAGGGGGAAGTGGACGGGCAATACCGACTTGTGTTTCGCATCTAAGTAGATCTCACGCCGATTTCGTTGAAGCGCGTGTCGTTACCCCTTGTCGATGTTTCTGGGAGGAGTCGTTGGTCGCTTTTGTCAAGGCTTTGTCGGATTCCCGGTAAGGGGTTTCTTCCTTTCTTTACTTCGACTTCTCCGCAACAAGCCATAGATGTCCGAGGCCCGAATGAATTTCGGCCCGACTCATGGCCTCAGTGAATGTGGTGACTTCATTTTCGGCCAAGGACCATCTTAACTTGCCTGGCCAGAGCACCGACATCAAGGCGGTGAAGGCTACCCCGTCTTGGAGATATGAGATCTTTAGGGACTCTTCATTGAACCGCTGATGTAATCCGCGAGACTTTCGTGCTTCGTCGCTTGACGACATCAAGTGTATGCTAGTCTTTTTGGCGGCGCCCTATGATGAAATGTTGGTGGAATAATGCTTCTAATACCGAAAAGTTCGTGATAATTCCCGGGGAAAGTCCCGAGAACCAGCTGAGTGCTAGGCCCTTCAGGGTCGTCGGGAAGTAACGATACCAAGCGGCCTCGCACCCGGTCTGTACACTCATCTGGGCCTTATAGGCCGCCATGTGATCGTCGGGGTCGCTATTTCCCGAGTACTGCTCAATCAGGGGGACCTTGACCTTGCTTGGGTTAAGGACTTCCATGATCTCCCGACTGAAGGGGGTCATGAAGTTCAGCACTCCTCTGTTGATCAAGACAGACTTCCTCTTCGTGGGGTCTCGAGTCTCCTTCCCCTTCCGTCCCGGGTCTTCTTGACCCGTGGGGGATCCTTCCCGCCTCCGTCGCAGAAGTCCGGGATTGAGCTTGCTCTTCTTGGCGAGTCTTCTCTGATTGGCTCTCCGCTTGTCACTGAGCAGTTCGGGCGTCCCCGCTCCGTCCGACGCCTACGATTCTCTTCAATGATCCGCCGAGCATCCGAGTTTGGTGTCCTATGGGAGTCGGGCCTGCAGGACCTCGTCTCCTCCCACTCGTTGCCTCGTCCCTGCTAGGGACTGAGTGTTTGGATCACCCCCGGGTCGTGGCTCCCCTCGGGGTCAACTTCCTGGGTATCCCCGGTTTAGTTGGGGGATCACCGCATGAGTTCCCTGCAAGCCGCGCTGCATGTTGGCATTCAACTGTCGTGCTATCCTTTCTATGTCTGCCATGGTGATGGGAGATGGATCGGGTTGGTATTGCTCCCGGGTCCAGCTTGTTCTTCATTACGAGGAGTAGATCCCTCGTCCCTCGAGGGCAAGCGACTCGACCCAAAGACGTTGGGTTGCTTGGGACCGACCTGGGGTTGGTTGTGGGAGGTAGTGAGGCTCGGGTTATTTACCTTCGGGGTGCCATGTTACTTTCGGCATGTAGCTTTGAGATGTAGTGTCCCCACGTACGGCGCTAAACCGTTTCGCCTAGAAACTAGTCAAAGGAGTTAATTGTGTTTAGAGAGGTTAAAATCCCGAGTTGGAATATAATCCCGAGTCTTGGCCAACCGAGGTCCCGCAAAACAAAGAAACCTAGCCGCCGGTGTTCCTGAAAGCCCCTCCGACGCTCAAGTCAATTGAGATTGAGGTAGAGAGAGAAAGTGAACAGTTCTAGAGAGAGATGCTCTGGTTGAGTTAGGTGAGAATTCAATACCTGTTCATTGATTGGACTTGCTGCTTTTATAGTGTTGGGGATTCCCCAGACAGGAAACCCTACTGGGGAGCATCCATGTCTGTAGGAAAGTTAGTCTCCTTTTTATGGCAAATTTGCTTTCTTTTAAAAAGGGCCGATGGGCTCCTTGGGAGCATACGGACTGCATCCTTTAGATGGGCTTTGCATAACACCGTTGGACCGCATCGTGGGTCCAAACAACAATCAAGAGTCTTAAAGCTAAATTGCTTTGGGTGGAGATGCTCTACGAGTGTGGGTTGTATTTAGACTATTAGGGTATTGGTGGAAAACTCCAGAAATAGCAAATAAAAGCTCATTAGACAGGAAAAAAGTGCTATATTAGTATATTATAAAGGAAAAATGGATCAAAATACCCCCAACTTTGACCCGTCCGCTTTTAATACCCCCAACTTTGAGTTATTTTTAAATGCCCCCAACTATCGGGAGGTCCGCCAAAAATGCACCTGCATGACTCCGTAACCCGTTAACAAGGTAATTTTTTTATTTCTCTTTTATTTTCTCTATCGCCTTTTCTAAACCAAACTCCCATTACTCCCCACCCCACCCTCCTCTCCGCTCATCCCACCACCCCCACCCCGTGCCCTTGCCACCCACCGCCACCTTCCCTCACCCCCACTACCACCCTTCCCACATCCTAGCCCCCTCCCTACCCCCAAAGAACCCCCAACCACCCCAAGAACCCCTCACCCCACTACCCACCGGCTCCACCACCCCGTCGAATTCCCCCCCCTAACCCCTTCAAACCCCCTCCCCTAACCCAACTACAAAAACAACAACACCACAACACATCAAGCCTTTGCCGCGTGACATTCGATGGCGTTTCATCATCCGATGTTGCGCAAAGCCTTCCCTTTCCCCCATTCCATAATCCTTCTTTCTAGATAAAGACCTCAACTTATCGCGTGGTCGAAACTTATGGAACCAACCCACTTTATGAAAAAAAAATTCAACAACCCACCAATAACCCACTTTAAACAAATTGTGAAAGAGATAAATGAGCTTTTCACTTTGCACTTACGAAGATAGAATTATGCACAAGATTGGCAAAGGAGTTACCGATGCTAAAAACTCTCGTTTTCATTCATAAGCTACTACACTAAACTCTTTTTAAAGAAAAAAAGAATCCTAAATCATGCGAGCTCACATAGTAAGCATGCAGCAAGCAATGTCACAATAGGGAGAATCAAGGAGGAGGGATGGTAGTCCCTCCCATCCGAATCTCGCTCAAAAAGGGAAAAATATTTAACAATGGATGAAAAACTATAATGTCAAAAGGGGGAGGGTGGTAGTGGGGGTGCGGGAAAGTGGCAATGGGTGGTGGGGGGAGGGGGTCTGCTGGGTTTCGGGGGTGGTGGAAGGGGAGGGGTAGGGGAGGAGGGAGAAAAAGGAAGGGGAGGGGTAGGGGAGGGAGGGAGAAAAGGGGAAGGGGGAGTGGACCGGTGGTCGAGGAGGGGGAGGAAGGGGAGGGTGGCAAAGTGGGGTGAGTAGAAAATGGTAAGGGTGGGGTGATAAAAAAGAAAAACAAAAAAATTAAGTAAAACCAATAAGAGCATGACACGTGACATTTTAACCCGCGAAACCGATTCTTTTAGGTCATGGGTGCATTTTGGTGGACCTCCCCAATAGTTAGGGGTATTTAAAAATAACTCAAAGTCAGGGTATTAAAAGCTGACGGGCTAAAGTTTGGGGGTATTCTCGATCCATTTTTCCTATTATAAAAAGATAGTGAAATGAGAGAAAGCAAGAAGTTTTTGTTCCGTGCTTATAGAAAATTGAACGCCAAAACAATACTTTTTCCCCGATTATGAACATCTAACTCAACATTACTAACTAGCATAAAAGATACTTCTACCGATTCATAAATTGGAAAACAATTACTTTTGACTTGAAGTAATTTTCACACCAAGAAGTAATGATGATGCATAAGCACTAGGAAAAATTCTCATGCCTTTTCTCACCGAACTTCATAACTGGATTCCGATTGTCTATAATATATTCTTCCTTTTCTTTATGTCATACCGGGCAATTGGTATATGCCTAATATCATAGATTAACAGCTCTATCATAGAAATTCAGAAGAAAATACTTTGCAATGAATGGATACATACCGTGAAGCTCTTCCGCAGAATCCTCCAAATCATTTTCTTTGACCAAAGATTGTTGTATCATCTCTAGAGTAATATCTTTCCTTTTTATCTTGCCTTTCTCATTACAACTTTGATGGTTGTTGTTCAACCTCATTTTCCAAAGCACGAGGAGTATCCCCATGTTCATGTTCCGAATTAATGGTGACCACTTGTCTATCGGGTAAATCATTATGGATGTTCTCGGTGGAAGAATTTGCCTCGTGTAAATTAGCATCCGATTCTACACTTGAGTCATCAACACAGTTGCCGCATGATCGTTCCCCTCGAAGGCAACATTTCCAACAAGACATGTTGGTTGTCGTCTCGATTGGTTCTTTTCTACATTAAAATGAGAATTTGTTTGGCCAATACATGAATACAATAAAAGTTCTAAAAGTTATTACTCATATCTTTTACAAATCACGGAAACTCTATTAGACCGCATCGATCGTAGGGGTGTGCAAAAAGATTCGATCCGAATAATCTGATCCTATTATCCGTCGATCCGATCCAAATTTCGGATATCCGATCCGATTTTTGCATTTCGGATATCCGAAAAAATCGGATTTTCGGATTGGATGTTTTAAGTTTCGGATAATTCGAAAATCCGATAAAAAAAAAATTAATGAAATCCAAATGGGCTGTACTGCTTTAGGCCTTTAGACCTTTAGTTTAGAAAACCGAAATCTCACCTCTCGGCTCGCAGCCCCCACCCTAGTCCTCGCCACACGCCTCCTCCTCTCTCTCTTCACTTCATGACGTTCGGATCGGAGTTCGCCGCCGCTATTCTCTTCATGCCGGAGTTCGCCGGCCGCTATTCTCTTCACTTCGGTCCACGTGTTCGGATAATCTCTCTCCTCGCTTCACGCTAGATTCGCAAAATTGGGTGACGAAGAATGAAACAAGTGAACTTACCAATTACAATCCAAGAGTGTTGCGGGTCGAGAGCTCATTAAAAACAAGTTGACTTATGACCCTTGAATGAGATTGCTAGCTGTTCGTTGTTCAAGAAGTAGTGGGTTGGGTTTGATTCAAAATTGTTGTTGCTGTTGAAGAATTAATGGGTTGAATGTTACAGGTTTGACAAGTAGTGGGTTTGATACTTTAATTCAAAATAAATTATCACATTGCTGTTGAAGAATGAAGAATATGTTTTCCTTCAAAAAAGAAAAAAAATGAAGAATATGTAATGAGTAATGATGAGGCAGTAGCATATTCAAAGCAACAATTGCAAAGCAGGTATAAGGCCTTTAATTGATTTCGGATATTTCGGATTACCGGATCGATAGTGGATCCGATCTATCCAAATTTTCGGATCGATTCGGATCGAGTTTTATAGCGATCCGAAATTTCGGATCGGATCGGATCGATATCCAATAATGCACACCCCTTGATGGGGTTTGCCTTTTATGGCGTTATCGGACGAGTCTTAATATTACCAAGAACAAGAAACTAAATTTGAGATTAAAATTTCTGACGTAAATGATGGCATATGAGTTATTAGAAGCTCATACCTGCACGATTTTGAGCAGTAACACCTTCTTCTAATGGCTGGTCACAGTAGTCCACGATCTTAGTGTCAGGAGCATTAGGTAGAGGTGGATTCAATTGTGTATGTGCTGGTATCTCCTTAGCAATGAAATTCTGTTCTGGTTCTTCTGAAAATGCTTCATTAACTTCTAGAATGGAATCATCAATTCATGCAATAAATTAACTCTTGCAAATCTTGGAAACACTCTTAGAACCAATTTGTTACTATCAGATGAGTCTAGCTTGGAAGCACAAAATCACCAAAATAAGAAACTAAATTTGAGATAAGAGAATTGCTCTATAAATGATAGTATATGAGTTATCAGAAGCTCATACCTGCAGGATTCTGAGCATTAACACTTTCTAATGTCTCCACATCATAGTCCACAATCACAGCGTCAGGAGCATTAGGTTGAAATAGGTTCGATTGTCTATCTGCTGGCATCTTCTTAGCAATGACATTCTGTTCTGGTTCTGCTGATTGTGCTTTATCAACTTCCAGAATGGAATCTGTTTACACCAAATCAATTTATACAATAAGAAATCGTCACAATTAACTCTTACAAACCTTGGAAACTCTCTTAGAACCAATTTGTCACAATCAGACAAGTCTTGGAAGCAGAAAATCACCAAAAATAAGAAACAAATTTGAGATAAGAGAATTGCTCTATAAATGATGGCATATGAGTTATCAGAAGCTCATACCTGCAGGCTTCTGAGCAATAGCACTTTCTAACATCTGGACATAATTGTCGAATCTTATAGTGTCAGGACTATCAAGTAGAGGTGAATTCGGTTGTCTATATGCTGATGTAATTTCTGTGATAGCATTCCGTTCTGGTTCTTCCAAAACTGCTTTGTCGACTTCTGGTGTGGAATCTAGCGCAATATCATTGCCTTCACCGCAAGTTTCTGTTGAGGTTTCATAACAATGCTCATAGTAATATGCGCACAACACACTCGAGCTCTTGGTCAAGTATTTAGTTGAGTAAAATAACAACGAAAGAAGATTATAAGACCTTTCACTGGGACATAATAGTCGGTCTAAAGCAAAATATTATTGCTTAGTTGCTTTTTATAGAGATGCTAGAGTATGAGTTGTATTGGTGCAAATTAAAACTCTAGGAATAGCAAATAAGAGCTCACTATACAGAAAGGTGCTATATTATAAAAAGATAGTGCCTAAAATATGGAAATGAGGTAAAGCAAGGAGTTTTTATTCCATGTTTATCGGAAACTGACAGTCAAAGCATGAAATTTTCTTAATTATGAACATCTAACTCAACATTACTCTGACTAGCATAAAAGATACTTTACTAATTCATAATTTGGAAAAATAATTCTTTTTTACTTGAACTCATTTTCACCCCTAATGATGATGCATAAGTACTAGGTAAAAATGATCATGCCATCCATCACCGAACTCAGAACATGGTTTCTGATTGCCCATAGTATTCTTCATTTCCCTTATGTCATACTGGTAACTAGTTTATGCATTACATCACAGATTAACAATCCTATCATAAAAATTCTGCAAGAATTTACTTTAAAACGAATAGATACATACCTGCCTCGAGCTCTTTTTGCAGCATCTACCTGCGCTAAGCTTTTGACAAGAATGGTTGTATCACCTCTTGAGTAACTTCTTTATTTTGTGTCTGTAAATTAGAATATGATTTCACAGCTAAGTCATCACCACAGGTTGCCGCGTGATCTTCTTTTTCCTGAAGGCAAGATTTCCAACAAGACATGTTAGTTGTTGTCCCTATTGGGATCTTTAGTGACATTAAAATGAGAATTTGTTGGCCTGAAAACTTGATTTTCAGACAATGCAAAAGTTATTACTAATAACTCTTACAAATCATGGAAACTCTACTAGACCGCATAGATGGGGTTTGCCATTATCAGACGAGTCTTGGAACCACAATATTATCAAAAATTTGCAATGTAAATGATGGCATGAGTTATTAGAAGCTCATACCTGCAGGATTGTGAGCAATGGCACCTTCTTTCTAATGTCTGATCATAACAGTCCATATCATTGGGAGCATTTGGTAGAGATATGTTCGTAATATCAGTAGGGGCGTTCTGTTCTGATTCTTCTGAAACTGCATCATCAACTTCTGGAATAAAAATATATTCGTACCAAATCAATTCAAACAATAACAAGTTATTACTTTTAACTCTTACAACTCTTGGAAACTCTCTTAGTCCCAATCTGCCACTACAGAATACTCTCGGGAGCACAATGATCCCAAGAACGAGAAACTAAATTTGTGATAGAAGAAATGTAAATAATAGCATATAAGTTACCGGAGGCTGATACCTGCAGGATTTTGAGCAATAACACCTTCTTCTATTGTCTTCTGAGCAACTACATTGTCAACTCCTGGAATGGAATCCGGCACATGCTCGTAGTACACTTCATTTGTGTCATCAATGATGGACACCTTTTCTAAATTTTCCGGCAAGCTTCCCTGTCTGAAACACTTGGGGAGAATTACTTGTTGCAACTTGTGTAGCTTTGTGATGCTAACAGGAAGGGACTTAATTCTAGTACCACTAATATCGAGGGTGCACAATTTAACCAACTTGTCTAGATCTGATGGCAATTCTTTGAGGCTGAAGCAATCTTTGAGTTGTAACTCTCTCCAAGTTGTATAGTTCTGCTATGCTAGGAAGGAACTCAAGCTCACGACATGTAATAGAGAGCGTCTCCAGGTCAACTAATTGATTCAAACACTCAACGAGGCTGTGGTCACCCACATGAGCAAAACCTGCCTTGGGATGTAAGATTTCAAGTTGAAGTAGGCCAGTAGGAAATGATTTCAAAGTGCTATTAATAGCTTTGAGTTTGGGAAGATTCAATTCTTTTAGCAGTGAATTAACGCCCACATATCCATCGAGTTCCAAAGTATCCAAGTTCGGTAGCTTTTTCTGGCCATTAGGGAGTGTCAATTTTAAACCTTCGTAGAGAGAACGTTTAAGGTTAACTAGCATATCCATGTCCGCTGGCAAGTCTGTATGAATCAACCCAAAGTCTCTAAGTTGGAAAGCTTGCTCAGACTCTCTGAGAGGGACTCATTTTTACAATACCAAGAGAGAGATATCTAGGCCCTCTGACTGTGTCAGAATGTAATGGAAGTTACAGTCATAAAGGCAGAGGTGGGTTAGCCCTGGTAGCATCCATACGGAATGTCCTATGTTCCCATATTTAATATCCAGAATCCAAACCGATGCACATGAACCGTTGCTAATGTATGTCTCAATTTCCCCATCCATTCGGAGATAACCAGGAGGATTTTTACTCCATGGACTATGAGCGGGCTTCCAGTTCCAGTGCCAGTTCTATGATAGTAAGGAGAGAGAAGCTCAATTAATAAAATTAGAGAAAGAATTGCAATAATTGCATGTAGTTCAGTAGAATGTATTTTTCTCTATCCCAGTATAGTTAACACTAAATCTTTTTAATATATTTTGGCATGGTTCAACCAATTATTAATATTTTTCAATCTTTACTTTTGGATCCAATATGACAATATCTAATAAGTGTTCAACTCAACCTATTAGAGTAAATGAGTAATAAAGGAAAGACTTACCGTAGTCAACAGCTGGAAAAGGAAAAGGAAAAAAGATATCTCTGTTTTGAGTTGTTTCCAGGTTCTCCGTACGTGCTTATTCATAACAGAAACGATGAGGGAATCTTTCAAATTAAGTGGCAACGTTTCTAGTCTGAAATTGGTGGGCAAGAATAGAATTGCAATTCTCTTAACTGTGTGATGCTCCAAGGAAGCCAGTTGATCATAGAAGACGAAATATCGAGAAGCAATAATCCTCGCAACTCATGCAAATTCGTCGGGATTTTAGAATAATCTTTCAAGACTAATCGTTGTAAACTTCGCAGTCCTGGTTTAACATATAGGAAATCCAAGGAATGATGAATTAAAGTGACTGAGAGTGTTTGAAGGTTGATGTTGGGAAGGAAGCGGATGTAGCATTCTTTAAGACCGAGGGTTAAGACATTTAAATTTACTAGCAGTTCTACGACGGATTTACATCCGCAAATACTTAAAGTGTCCAACTGGTATAGATTTTCCATGCTATTTGGGAGGGACTTGATGCCGTTACAATCTTGAAGCTCGAATAATGTAAGGCTCTCCAACTGTCCCAAACTTGCTGGCAATTCTGTGATGCGGCCGCAATTTTTAAGGGTAAGACTGATAAGGCTCTTCAACTGTCCCAAATCTGGGGGCAATTCTGTGAGAGATTTACAATCACGGACATCTAAAAATTTTAGCTTGGATAGAGCTGCAACGCTAATAGGAAGGGACTTGATCTTGGTGCACCCAGAAAGAGAGAGATGTTGAAGGCTAGCCAACTGGCCCAAGTTTGCCGGCATTTCTTCGAATCCACAGTTTAAAAATCCAAGCGTACCAAATTGTGTAGCCTTTCGACGGTGTTAGGCAGCCAGAGGAGTTTAAACTCATCGATATCCAGGCAGGTGAGCTCTGTGAAGTCCCCAGTAGAATCTGGTATATCCACACGGTAACTTCCCCGACGCCGTTCCCACAACCTCAAGGTTCCCGCTGACAGAAGAGAAAAAATTCCAGCCAACCATTGGAATCTATGGGAGGACACTGTGCCATTTCCCTTAAATCCTACCAGGAGGAACAAATAACAAGAACAAGTGGCTACTTCAATTATTTCTCTTTTTTTTTTTGAAAACAACTATTTTTGCAGCTTTGGATTTGATGACAACCACTCAGGCACCAACTAGGAGTGTTGCTTAGTAACATAACAGAGTAGGAGATAAGTATGTGAGAGAGGACTAGGAAGAGAAAGCCTCTTTTCCGCATCAGAATGTTCATATACTCACCAAAAAGAAATCTCATATGTTTATATACAAATAAGTACATGACATGACATAGAGCCTTCTCAACACTTTCCAGGAAATATCATTCCTGACCTATTTTCAAAGTTGAACTTGAACCCAACAACCCCGGGAGTGGGACCCCATATCAATCTCAAACTCAAGTTTATCCCGCTTATTTCGCTAAATTTGACTTCGACCCTTTATTAAAAATCGGATTTTTTGGATAAAACACTATTAGGTTTCTCTCTTTTAAAAACAAACCCTTTTTTGTTTTTATTTTTTAACTAAACCCCCAATCCTGCTTCTAAAAAATCAGGTAGACTCCCCAAATCCTAACTTCGTTAAATTTAAACAGTGGCGCTGCATTTTCCATTTCCTCCCAATTGTTACGCAAAATCACTTTTTAAATTTCTGATAATTAAAACCCTTAACGAATCATTCATCTCTCTCATTCAATTTTTACTCTCATTTCATCTCTCCTCACTTGCTTCACTCGTATATTCCATCTCTTTCTCTTGTCATCATCTCTCCCTTTTCATCTTCTTTCGCCTCTCTCATCCAAACAGTTGCAACTCTCTCTCTCTCTCATCATCATCATTAACAATGAGGAAAACAATGAAATAAGTTGCAACTACCCCAATAATAAATTCAAGTGAAAATCCACAAGTTTTTGGAGCATTTTGCCTTCGATGCTCCCCGATTTTGTTCAACACCCCCAAATTTTCCACCTTCGCTTAGTGTCTTGAATCCTTAACATTTCACTCTTCAAAAATGTGACTTCATGTGTCAACAACCTCTTCTCCAAAGACCACCTCATTAACGACCACCTTCCGCCACTCCTCCCCGCTTCTTGTCAACTCCAACCAAAGAAGCCAAACCATTCTCTTCCAAAGATGAACATCCGAGAATTTACAGCATAGAAACTCCTCCTGTGATCGCCATGCGTCCATGACCTCAAAATCTTAGCAGAATCCGACAATTGCATTTGGTTGCATAACCCTAATCGACCAATTAATTCAAAAATAAGAAAATGCAATTAAACCCTAGAATCAATAAATTGCCCCAAATTAAAATGAATTCAAACGAATGTAACACTTACTTGATTTCTTGGAACACCGAAATTGTCAATTGAGAGCGAAATTGCAATTTTTCGTTCGAAAATTTGGAGTTGCAACTTCAATCCGGAGTGTCTAAATATGATCGTTGTGAGAGACGAAGGAACCCGAATGGAGAGCGAAGAGGTAGTTATATAATAGTATAGGGGCCCCACTTCGTTTAAATTTAACAGGTTGGGGTTTGGGGGTGCTACTTGAATTTTTTGAAAACGTTTGGGGGTTTAGTTAAAAAAATAAAAACAAAAGGGGGTTTGTTTTAAAAAGTGAATACCTAAGGGTGTTTTTGAAATCCTTAAAAATTCAACATTTTAATTTACACAATTCACTATTTTATTTAAGAATTAAAGTCGACCTAATTTATTAGAGGTACTCTTCCACCCTTGTGATAAGTGTTTAATGTTTAACCCTTATAAGGTGGGATTTCCCATTTCCCTTCAACTTGGCAAGAAATATTCATCTTATGGTGAATTTATCCTCAAACTTGACTCCAAACTTCTGATTATGTCACATCGCCTTTCCACCACTTTTTAATTTTACGTACTCACTCCGCACTCATTCCAATTCCGTACTTTATCCTTCGTACTCTCTACGACTATGTTTTAAATTGATTTTACAAAAAAAAAAAAAAAAAAAGGCAAATGTCAACTTTTAAGTGGCTAGAAATTTAACTCCTTACATGTCATAGTTTTGGATGGAGTCTTTGATTATCAAACACACTCCAAGACTCCCAACTTTTTCTATCAACATTATTGTATAGTCTTTGCTCAAGACTCCCTTCGTACTACCAATATTCATACCCTTACCTTATAAAGAAAAACAATTCACTACTTTATTTTCATCATATCTTTGACCAAACATATTCAAAACAATGTTATTACTTATTATGTAATGTGTTTTATATTAATGTATAGTTTCATAATATTAAATGTTAACTTTTTGATTTTTTAATAATAAATAATTAATAATATTAATAATCAAAGCTGTGCTTTTACAAGTGTGCAAGATAAATTCTTTTCCTAACAAAGTAACAATGGTTTGGAGATATTTTCGTAGCTTTAACATGTATAAGGTCCACAACACCACAACTGAGGTTCATTGCTTCTTTATCTAGTGAAAGATTTGGTCAAATAGAGTTTCTAATTTAGCAATAATACACATCCTTCTATTGGATAGTCCAAGTCCACCTTGGCTGCAGCTCATACTCCAATTTTGATGATATCTTGGTCTCTTAATTAATTATATATAAAAATAACTCAAGTGCATTTTTCTATAAACATTCTAAAATATTCTCCTATCATATTACACAAGTCTTAGACAAAGCAAGAAGTTTTTATTCTATGCCGATAGAAAAGTGACAAAGAAAAGTATGAACATTTCCTAATTACGAACATCTAACTCAACATTTCTCTTGACTAGCATATATAAAAGATATTTTTACTAATTCATAAATTCGAAAAAAGAAAACTTTTTCCTTAAAGTTTGGAGTCATAACTCATATAAAACTTTGACCAATGTCTCTTATCAACCTATCATACTAAATTTTACTTTTAAAACAATAAACATATAATGAAGGTAAACCTAAAATTGTAATAAATACTTGGACAAACTTATGATCAAATTTTAAATTAGCAAAATTTATTCACCAAAACTAATAAGACCTATTATTTTGAGATACAACTAATTGCTTGTCTCCCCTCAAAAAAAAAAAAAAACTAATTGCTTGTCCGGCCAATGTTTTGTGTCATTACATGTGTCACTGGATGAGTGAAAACAATTCATTAGAACCTTTTGTTGCTTATATACTCCACATTACTTCAAAAGAGAAATAAATCCTAAAATCCTTTTTTACTTTAACCACCTTATAAAAATCATGTTTTTCAAAATAACCATCTTATATGTTCATTTCTTTAAATAACCACATTATATGACCTAAATCCTTTAAATACCTACCAATTGACATATTATGTCAAGGAAATCATCCTAAAAAAGGATTTAAGAATGATTAACAATTAATTCGAAATGGAGGGTATCTTTAATTTTGTGATTTAAGAAATGGTGAAAAACACAAATAAATATTTGCAAATTGACTTAGATGCAAAGCAACCAACAACTGATAAGGTGAGGGGTAAACTTGCCGATGGAAAACAAATTTCCTATCCAAGGCTAGAAGACTTTACTTGATTCGAGCCATATTGTCCACTATTCCCACGCATTACATGCAAGCGTCCTTTTTCCCAAAATCACTCCGAATAGCATTGACAAAATTTGCAATGACTTCCTACGGGGGGATACCGAAGAGAAAAAGCGGTTGCATCTAGTGAATAGACAAACCACCTTCCTTCCCAGGGAAGAAGGAGGCCTAGGCATAAGGAACCACCGCTCTAAACACAGCCGTCTATGGCCAAATTAGGATGGAAAACGTGTCACGGGGAAAATAGTTTGGCTAAGGATTGCATTTTCTCCAAGTATGTCCATAATAATCATGTCACTAAGTTTAAATATGGTTCTCCTATTTGGAAAGGAATGGGGAAAGGATGGGATTTACTTGCAAGAAATAGTATTTGGGCCCTAGGCAACGGTAAATCAATCAATCTCGGGAGGAAGACTGGTTAGGCATCGACCTTGAGGAAATTTATTCATGGTCCCCTCAATGCCAATAGTCAAATATGTGCATTTCAAATATCATAGCTAATGGAACATGGAACTTTGGTTCTCTCTCTATTTATCTTCCCCCGAGATCCAAGAAAGAATCTCGCTATTCCTCGCCCCTATTGACCCCCACAAACTTGACCAACCTTTTTCTAAATTTGTTTCCATAAAAGGTTTCTCCTTAGCCATAGCAAGTTTAAGGGTTATAGTAGGTGAGTTGTTGCCCTTAGAGTCCCCCGTTCTTAAGGTTTGGAAATCCCCTCCCCCGAAAGTTAGATTCTTCCTCCGACTTGTTTGGAGAGACCGCCTCCCCCACAATAGTCTCTTAAATACTGCAACCTTATTCCTTCCCCTTCGTGCCCATGTTGCCATGCTCATAGAGAGGACAACCCGCATATCCTTAGGGGAATGCACCCAAGTCGAGAATTCTATTTCTCCTTCGATTGCCCTTAGCCATAGGAGTCACACTATGTGGATCTCGTAATAACTTAGGTTCATCGAATATCGCTCAGGGTTTAGCTTGGAATTCCCTTTTCCCTCGAGTTTGTTTTGAATTGTGGAAAGCTCGCAATTTGCATGTCTTTGAAAAAGTTATTCTTCCAAATCCTTCTCACATTATTTATCGAGCTAAGAGCCATGCTTGGGATTTTGCCAAGCATGTCCTACATCTAAAAATGCAGCCCCTCACCCCTTATAACCCTCTCCAACCGTCATTTCATCCCTTGCATAACGGGACTTCCCATTTTATGATCCATACTGATGCTTCCTTCGTGACTTCTACTCTCTAGTTGGACTTGGTAAGGTTATTAGAACTAATGAGGACAAGGATGAAGGGCTATTGTAGGCAAACTTATGCGATGTCTCCTCCGATGGCGGAATTACTAAGCATTAAAGAAGGACCGACTTTGGCGAGGAAAGATAATATGGTCCAAAGGTGTTTTATACTCGTACAATTTGCACGCCACTCACCTCCTACATAGTGAGCCAAGTGTTACAAACATGTACTCGAGTGTATTATCTCAATGCAGGGAACTATGCAATGAGTTTAATGATATTCGGATCATCCATATATCTCTGACAAAGAATCAACTTATGGATTGTCTAGCTAAGGAAGCAAGAAGTTTAGATGAGTGCATGAATGTAACTGGGAGCTTCCTTTCCTCCTAATTTTTGTATGAATGCATAGTCTCGGTGAAATAACGCTATGACTTCTTCTATATAATTACGCCATTGTTCAAAAAAAAAAAATCAACTCCTAACGCATCGGCATCATTCTAGTAATATTCAATTATTCATATATGGAAATTTGCGGTTCACGTTCAAGTAGGACAATTCCCACATAAAAGTTGGTGGAAGCCGGAAGGAGTTGACTTTAGCAGAATAAGACTTCTGCATTTTATAATCTTGAATCTTGAATCTTGAATCTTGAATCTTGAATCTTGAATCTTGGAATTATTGACGACTTGATTTTCACGCATGTCCCTATCTCAGGCCCCAATCCATGGCCTAAAGTCTAAACCCCCTATGCTGTTGCCTGTCAGTCTATCACCATTCACCACCCCTCCAAAGAAGTATATATAGTTCCTCCATTTATTTTTGAAAGACATGTTTAGTTGCTTACCTTGTTTAACAATGGCAGAATAAGTGATCCATAGTTTAAAATAAGTAAAAAAAAAAAGGAAATTTAATATAAACAACTTTTTATAAGAAGCTTTTTTGTGATAATTAACCTTTTAAAAGATATTTTGTCAAGAGAAACCTTAAAACTAAATACTTTGTCAACAAAAGCCCGAAGACGTTATTCCGACAACGACTAATATTTTTTGGCATTGACTCGCTAAAATTTTACCGTAAAGAACCTTTTATAATCGCTTTTTTTGTTAGAAACAAACATTTTATCATTTTTTGTAAGTTAAAACCTTAAACTAATATTTATAAAAAAAAAAAAGCCTTAAACTAATTTTTTTGCAGATGAAATCTCGCCTAATTTTTCGTTGTTGACTACGCCATTTCGACGTTGACTTGCGCTTGTATATCACAACAAAAATAAAATACAACTCTACAGCCCCCCGTCCCCTCCCTTCCTTTCGTGCTCCTCTTCACAACACCTTTAAATTCTTCCTTTTCTACTGCCGCCATTTGTTGGAGTGTTTTTCCATCAAGATTATTGATTATTTGTTGCATGATAGTTAAACAGAGTAGATATGATTCAACTAAAAATCGGTTTTTCTAACCTAGGCACCTAGTCCAAAGGTTAAGGCTTATCTATTAAATAAATTAATTAACTAAAATAAAATATACTCCCTACAATTATGCTAAATATATATTAATGACAATTGTAGTTTGATTAAAAAAAAAGATAAAATATATATTAATAAGGAAACCGACTATTTAGCATAGTTGTAGGGAGGATATTCTATTTTAGTTAAGAACTTTTTGTTGGAAAAGACCTATTAAAATATCCATTTTGTTGGAAAAGACCTAATAAAAACTTTTTTGCTCAAAAAAGACCTATTATAATACTTCTTTGTTACATAAGACCACCTCAATATTTTCGGCAAAAAGTCAATTTGCCAGTCATCGACTTTTCTTCCCCTCCTTTCTCATTAAATGACACCAATATAACTTTTCTATCCTAATCCCTTAACCCTACCATACCATTTCCTCTTGCTTTCCATTATAAGGGATTATGGTATGAAAAAAAAAAAAAGGTTGGTCCCATTTATTGAGAAAGGGAGGGGCAAGTCAATGTCGGGAAAATTGACCTTTTTTGTCTGAAAACATTAAGGCCGGTCTTAAATAACAAAAAGGAAATATTATAATAGGTTTTTTTCAACAAAATAGTTTTTATTAGGTCTTTCCTAACAAAATAGCTATTTTAATAGGTCTTTCCCAACAAAAATTTCTTTTAGTTAATTAATTTGTTTAATACATAAGCCCTAACCTTGCACTAGGTGCATAGGTTAGAAAAATGGTTAAAATTTTTGGGGAAAAAACCTCTAATTTCCATTAATGCATAAATTACAAAAAAAATAAGAGAAAAAAAGAAAACAAACACTATATTATAGGACAGATGGAGTATTATCTATGGTGAAAAGATAATTAATCAAATATTTGGTGAATGTTAAATAATATAATAAAGACAACTATATGTTGCAATTGGTCCGGTCCGAAAAGGATCTTAAGAAGAAGCCTCAAATTAAATTGTGTTCAAAAGTCTCAGGCGAAATCGTGCTTGGCCCCTAAGAGCATGGCCAATGGATGATCCCAAATTTAAGATCATCAATTACTTTATTAATTTCTCACTCTTCCACCTCATTCATGATCCACAATTGATTTTTATGATCTCTTCACCCCCAATGGATGACCTATAATTTTAGATCTTCACATTCTCTTTCCTACTTTTTACCATACCCACCATATATTCTCTATCCTCAATCTCCTTTCCATCCCATCTTTTTTATTTATTATGGATTATTTAAGAATCAATTAATGATTATCGAATGTAAATAATTTTTATGTTTGTGATTAAAAAACTATTAGTAAAAAATAATTTTGTTAATATTGTACATAATTAGATACGGTAATTAACTTAATACTATCGATTCAAATATATAATTAGAAAATATAATAATAATAAAATACCGCATTAAACAATAGAAATCACACATACATATAGAATTAAATTACATATAACAATAAAAAAGTAGTAGCTTAATTAACCCCTATGTTGTCCGAACTTAAGCCAAATATTTTCTACGAGGTCTACTTTGAGACGTCTATAGACAACTTGGTCACGAACTCGACCCCTATTGTTCATATATATTTCTAGACTTGCTATGCGATTCTCACTAGTGTCGTATGCGAAAGGCTCATCGAGGTCCCTACATTCCTTCCGTTGAAGTAGTAGGGCGTGGAGGTTGGTCGTAACAGCCCGCACTTCCGAGCCGCTAGCTAATCACACTTAAGATTCACTAATCACAATAACACTTAATGATCCTCAAAGTTACATTATCTTACAATAGAAACATAACCTTTCCGTAGTTTAAATACATTCACATGAAATGATCAAACCGAATTTCCAAAATAATACACCATAAGAGTTCTTTAAATTAAACTATGTAATCTCCACCATTGCTCATCCGACAATCACCTCTTATAACGATCCTTTAACCACACTAGGGTTAGCTTAGCTTCAACATTTCCTGCAAAAATAACTAACATTGAACATTGAACATTGAACACCGCCCCACCGGACAAAGTTCCAAGAACAACATCAAAAACCGAGTACACACACCGTACAACCGTAAAATCTTTTTGGTGGATTATAACGTATTTACAATTTTAAGTTCATCTTACGAGACAATTGAAATCAAGCAACAAAAAAGACATAACGAAAGAATTATATAACAAACACTTCAACATAATTTATAAGTCACTTGTTTAAATAATAATAATACGAATATCGCACAAAATGGGTAAGATATACTTTCAATTGGAGAAACCATAGAATCTAACACGATCTCCAAAATCAACTTAAATCCTGACATATTCTAAAACATAGTAATATCTCTCACTTCTGTGTCTCAAAAGGAATAACCTCTAATCTAAATATGCGCATCATAACTCCTTAAATTAACTCTTAGCGACTTTCTTAGGAAAGTCATTCCCATATTCCGTGCGAGATTCTATAAACTTGGACAAGTAAAGATTATATTACTCCGAAGTAACGTTTGAAATAACTTTCCACGAAAACCGCTTGCATATTCAAATACAAATTCTATTTTCCTCGAAATCGATTTTTATATACCGGGGAAGAGAACACGAATAGAGTTGCCTTCCAAGCGAATTCTCTAAACTTTTACAAGGGACGTCTTCCTCTTCCGTTATGTACGCTTGCAAGACTTTTCGGACATGTCCCCGTAATACGTAATATACGTAATCACGTAATGTTGTTCATACCGCTTTAGCAACTTTTTTTCCCCTCACGAAAACAGTAATCAAATACATAACCCATAATTTCATTTTTTTCGAAAACTCATATTCATAATTCTCAAATTCTCATAACATAATTGCTTTCGGGTATTTAATAAACAAAATAAATTGCTTGCATAATATACTCGAGTTTCAAGAACTCAATATAAATCAACCCTTTATAAAATTCATTTGCTAAAACCCATTCAAATACCGACTTTAAAGGAAATATAGTCCAATTCTTTAGTCATAATTCAATCCCAAAACATAGTTTTTCAATCGAATCCCAAAATAAAATGCAAGGTTTATATAAGCTTTATATCTTCGTTACAAAGTTCTTTACTCGTAAATATCTTTCCAACTAATCTTATTTAACTTATACGGCTTATAACTTGAGTAGATCTTGATATTTATACTTATGTTAATTATACTAAACATTATAGTGTTGTCATATCCAAGTAGGACTTCTATTATTCTTCTTGAATACTCGCCCTAAAGTCAAAATGTTATAACATTGAACCTTCATAGCTCATATCCCTACACTTAGAAATGCATCACATGTACTTAGTCTCATAATATAAAACATCCTGGGACATATATATATTTGTAATTTAAGTGAAAAACTTGTGAAGTCCGGACTCATATATTAGAATCATAATCAACTCTTCCATTAATCTGATGTCTAACACTCGCTTCTCTCAATTTTTTTTTAGAACTCTCTTACTTAACTTCCAACTTTTAGTTACCCAAATGACAAAGAATCTTATAAAATAATTGAACCGACATCTCATAGTTAAATTAACACCTCATTACTTTAACCTTAGTATCATAAGATAGATATTAGTGTTTCCAACTTTCTTGCCTCAATACTTTATACTTCTATGTCCATATTCTACCACATTTTATAATCTATAACTATTATTAAAAATATTTATTCCATCTTTCCGTGTTAATAAATTTTATCATCTAACTTTAACTCATAGCCCATATTAGTTTTAAACCTATAACCCATAACAACATTTCTCAAATATTTAAACTCAATGTTCATATTAATTTTAATTCTATATTTATTTCATTATCGATTATCTCACTAGTTTCCAAGCGTTCCATTATACAAGATTCATATTTTTCCCAGCCTTTCATTCTTTACCTTACTATTTCAATTAGAGGATATCATCTCTAAATCTTTTATTTGTCCTCACTCCATATTCATAGTAGAAAACTCCCGATTTGGATATAACCTTCACAACTTAGGTATTTCGACTCATTATACTGTTTCCTACTTCTTCGATACATCACTCATCTCTCGAGTTATTATATTACTAATATAAACATCACATATTCAATTTAATTCCCAATACTTGATTTATGTTAACCCAAAATTTACAACTTCTTTGTTCAAAGATGCTTGGAGGACCCATGAAATTCCCGTAATGCCTCCTTTACTCTACTAAACATTTAAACTCCAAAAGTTACTTCCCGATTTACAACATTAATTATCCAACTTAACTTTCTCGGATAACAACCTACATTCCAAAGTAGAACTCTTTAAACAAACAACTTATTCTACGACCATTCCAATATGGATTTTCAATTTTATAGAAACTTAATTCCAAAGATTCTTTAAACACACCTCCGAATAATGTAATATGACTTTTGATATAAATTTCTTCTCTTCACAAAAACATAATAAAAAAAAGCTTACTTTATAACATCACCAATTTAAACTCCAACTAGTATCCCAAGGATTTATGGCTAACCCTAGTAATTATCATATATCCAAACATATAGATAAATCTTCCATAATTCGTAATTTGTACTATACTTAACATATCCAACAATAGTTTGCTTTAGAAATCTCCATCCTCAAACTTTCCATGACCCAAATAATCTCAAAGACGCAAAACTCAAAATAAGACATATAGATCATGAGATTTTGTATCATATTCAAACTTTCCAAACTCATATTTTCAAAAAGTCAAGTCCACATTCCTCGATGGAGATAAACCCATATACTACAAATCTTTGTATCTTGAATATATATTTCTTAATTTGTATATAGCGAGTTTGAATCGAAAACAATTGACCATTACAATATATTTGGACTTTCAATAACGTTCTTAACTTTCATATAATATCTTAACATATGAATCATCGATTAGCTTCTACTATTAAATCTCGAAACCGGACATATTCTAACTTATACTATTAGATCTCGAAAACCGTAATATTCTTCCATATAGAACAAGATCGACTTAGTATAGCGTAACTTGGTATCCTTGGATAACCTCTTCAAATTTTCGAATAAAACTATCTTCCATAACCAAAACTTACAAAGATATATCTCAATTCAAAAATTAGGAAATCAATGATAAACACTATATACTCAAACACTCGGCGTTAGATCATATGCTCCGGAAAATCAAAACATAGTATTTAAGAATCACACCTTGAAACAAGCTAGACTTTATAATCATAAATTGATTACAAGTTCAAGTCAAATCTAATTTCACTTAATAAAATCATGAAATTCATACAACTTGTAGTTGCGCAAACAAATGTAGTTATAAGGTGGATGGACAATGTGTACCTTTTTCGATTTCCGAATTCTACCTCTGCTCCATATTGAGTCTTAGTTCATCCAACAATCTTGAGCTCCACACATCAATATCCATAACCATATCATCAACAACAATAAGAATCATAATCCCCTCATGGATCTTTATACTTGGAAACTAGTCTAACTCATCCTTTCTATTATATTCTCATTCATGAATCTCACTTAATTGCCATTTAGGGAACGTATAGTCATTAACATGTCTCCCTTAAACTATAACTCCAATTATTTTAACTTAACGATCATCCTCAATCCAATAACAAGAATTATCAACCGATTTTATTATAATTCGATAAAGATACTAACTTAATTAATTGAGCTTCTCTTAGCTAGAAATTCTTTCACCAACCTCTTTAAATAAATACTAATTAACTTAACTCATAATAAGGCTCAAATATTCCATAATAAAGATACTTCCAAATAAATCGAATTACTCTAAATAGTCCCCCTTTTTTTTCACATGATGCAGCACTAGATTGAAATATGCATACAAAACTTCAAATCCTTAAACCAACCCAACAATCAGTTTCAATCGAATTACAATTGAGACCACCTCTAACTTACTATTAAAGACTTTAGTTTGAAAATGCAACAAAGAACAAAACTTATTTACAAAGTAAGTTATCAAAGTTCGCAACTAAGTCTCATGTAATTTCATCAACTCTCTCTTCAAATATACTCCATTATTTCAATTTGGGGTTTCATGAATCAAGGAAAACATATTGAAGTAGGAGTGAAGCAACTACTCACCACTTAAATAAAGTAACAAACGCAAATTAGGGAGGAACAAGAATTGGTTTGGAACGACACCACCAAAGAACCACGGCGCGTAACCCTAAGCAAGGCCGTAGACCACTGGCGTATCCAAAGAATTTCGAAATGGGGGTACGGATAAGATAAAATGAAATAAAACAAAGTACTCAACAATGCTAGATGTAATTTACGACTAAAAAATTCAACTCTTTTGTGACTTTGCTCCACCTCTTTTACAAAACGATTCTGAACTTTTATTTTTCATCTTTCGAACCTAGTATATAGTGACACATCACACATTATTAGAGATTAATACCAAAATCCCATAATTTTTTTTTTGAGGGGCCAAAATCCCTTATTTCATATTCACGTTTCACGATATCTAATTTGAAATTCAAATATTTAACTAATTTCAACTCACAACATCAAATATCATTACTTCAATTTTACAATTTCTAATTTTAAAATTCAATAGAAATAATCTCAAATCACATATTTGATGTTTCACAACATCTAATTTCAATACCACAATTTCTAATTTCTATTCAAATAATACTTTACCACAATTTCTAATTTCTATTCAACTAACAATCTCAATACCACAATTTCTAATTTCTATTCAAACTAATAATTTGAATTTTGAAATCAATAAATATAAAACTTTTGGGGAAAATATTTTACCTCAAAGGCTGAAACTCCGGTTCGAACTCAATGAATTCCGATCAAATCGACGGCCACCGGATGGACGCGAGCAACCTCTCGACGTCGTTCTTGGTCCGACAACCACGGGCTCAAGTAGTGGTCCTCCGATAGTTCAATGCCGGTAGACCCGCCTTAACAAAAAAAGAAAAAGAAAGAGAAGAAGAGAGGAAAGAGAATGATGAGAGGGAGGAAAAAATAATACAAAGAAATGTTAGGTTGGACAAGAGTCACGTAAGTCGGAGAAAAAGTGATGAAAGAGAAAAAGTGAGGAAACCTTTTGATAGACACGGGACCTGACCAATCGGATCGGATTCGACCGACCAATTCGGATCGGACAGCTTTCGATCAAGTTACATTCGACATCGATCGGACCGAATCGAACGGACCGTTTCGGATCGGGTCATCGCTCGGACTATTATTTCGGATCGGATCGGATCGGGTTTCGGATTATGGTTTCGGATCATCTGGATCGGATTTCGGATTGGACAAGAAAGATTTTGAACTTTTTAGTAGGGTAAGGGTCAGTCCTATGCAAATAAATTTTATTCTATACTAATCTTTTCGAGTTATTAATTATTCTATTATTAGCCCTTTTATTGGATATTAATTGTTTAGTAGTTAGTACTCCCTACATTTTTTAAAAATTATTCCGTCTAACTATTTGAGTATTCGTTACATATACTTACATGAAATTCTTCCAAATTTTTGCACCAAGTGGCCAATGATAATTTTTTTATTAAAAAAAAAACGGTAAGTGTCTGGTATTTCGGATCAAAGCCTAATCGAAACCAATAATTCCGGACGGTTTACCTTCGAGTCGGATGACTTCGGATCGAGTAAGACCATATCGATCATTCGGATTTCCGATGAGTTTCGGATCAAGATTATTTCTATCGGATCGTTCGGATTCGGATCAAGGTTCGCACCGTCCGATTCGGACCCAAATCGGACTACCTGATCGGATATTTCGGACCGGGATTTTCGCATCGTGACCAACTTTGCCAGGTCTACCTTTTGACAAAGGGAGAGAGAAAGAGGAAAATAAAGAGGGAAGTCACTGGGGTGTTAGTATGTTACACTTCGCACGCCTCTAACACTCATCAACTTCTCTTTTTTCCTTTTTTTTTCTTCATTTTTTAAGAATGGGGTACAACTGTACTCCACTGTACTCCCCTGTAGATCCGCCCGCCAGACCACAGCAGCTGTGTGGCAATGCATGGCATCGAAAACAAAGCGAGAGGAGAGAAAAGTAGCAAGACCCTTAATCCCCAAATACCACAAAGAAGAACAGAGGAAATGAGATGAACTATGATGGAAATATATGAAATTACAAGCAACACCATGAGAACGCCGACGAGAAAGATGGCACTAGCGAGACCACCACACAAGCATTAGAAGGAGGGAAGTGAGGGTGGTACGGGAGAAAAAGAAGGTGGAATGAGGGTTTTGGGGTTTTCTTCCCTCAAATAAAATAAGAGGATGGCTAGGCTTTTGACATCACAACAAAATGGTGGCTTTCTCACACTAAGCCACGTACAACTCAAGAAGCTTTCCCCTTTCTTTATTTTTCTCTTTCTTTATTTTTTATTTTTTTTATTTTTATTAAAAACTCAAAACTTAACTCAAATACCTCATTTCAATAAAAACCCACAATAACATAATTGTAGTTAAATTAGATTTCTCGAGTAATTTCTCATTCATATTAAAGCTTAGTTAAACTAATAAACATAATTACTTTAGTTAAAACATGCTTAAAAAACATGGGCTATTACATTGGTCGTAATCATTAGGATCAAAATGAATGGAATATGAATCTCGCTCATCTTCAACTACCATATCGTGGATAATAATGCAAAGCGATCATTATTTTCCTTAACATTTCTTTATAACGCGCTAGAGCTACTTGTCGAATTATAGCAAAACGAGCTTGCAATACTCCAAATGCACGTTCCACGTCTTTTCGTTTGCTCTCTTGGTTTTGGGCAAATAGACTTTCTTTTCATTTTACGAAGACTTATTGTTGAAATAAATGTAGCTCATTGAGGATATATACCATCTCGCTAGGTAATATCCCATATCGTATTGGTGTCCGTTAACAACATAGTTAACTCGGGTGCACGTCCCTCAAAAACATCATTAAATAATGGAGATTTATCAAGAACATTAATATCATTACACCTACCCGGCGTTCCAAATAAAGCATGCCGTATCCATATATCATAAGAAGCAACGGCTTCTAAAACCAATGTCAGCTTTGGTCTTCCCGAATAGAGTCCTTTAAATTGAAGTGGATAATTTTTCCATTTCCAATGCATGCAATCGATGGAACCCATCATTCCCGGGAATCCTCGTTCTTCACCGCATACAACAATCTTCTTAGATCTCGCTTCATCGGGCTTTCTTAAGTATTCGTCCCCGAAGTGGGCGACCACCCCTTCTACAAAATGTCGTAGTGAATCTCTAGCAAGAGATGCACTAATTTTTAGATAATCGTCCACGTAATCCGCCCTCCCCATACACTAACAATCTCATAGCTACAAGGCATTTTAATAATGATGATGCACCAAGTTTACCTGTGGCATCTCGCCTTTGTTGGAAGAATGAATTTTGCGAAGTCAAGACTTCTACTATGCGGAGGAAGACATGTTTTTGCATGCGAAATCTCCGCCGAAATATTTGTGGGGGATAAATAGGATTCTCGACAAAGTAGTCATTCCATAACCTGTGGTGCCGCTCATCACGATCCCTTGGCACTACAATTCTTGGTGCTCTTGGAACTTGAGTTACCATTGCATATAATTCAACCGGATTGGCCATCACAAACCTTTCCATCATTTGGATCCATCAACCGAGTTGTCTGTCTGCGCCTTTCCGAATGACGCCTGTACTCATTGTTATGAGTTATTTGAATGTGGGTGTAAGAATTTGGATCATCAGAATTCGAAGAACTAGAAGAAGAAATATTGCTATTGTAACTTGATTCTGATGACATGGTTTCAATATTTTTGTAGGGGAAGAATCGGGGTTGTAGGGTAGAATGGTTTTGTGTGAATGGTCGAGTAGTTAGCATTGTAAGATATATATATATATATAGAGAAGGTGAGTTATCAAAGAATATTACACAAATATTGGAGTGAATTGTCCAATTATCACATGGTTTCAATGTCTTCCTTATAGCAATAATAATGCATTGATATATGTAGTGCATTGTCAAATCATCACATGGTTTCAATGTTTTTATTATTGCAGCAATAATAGACTCGATATATGAAGTGAATTGTCAAATCAAGGTCTTTATTATTGCATTAATAATGGACTCGATCTATATAGTGCATTGTCAAGTCATGACATGGTTTAAATGTCTTTATTTATTACCGCAAAGAATAATGGACCGATCTATATGAAGTGAATTGTCAAATCAATGTCTTCATTATTGCAGTAATAATGGACTGATATATGGAGTGAATTGTCAAATCAAGACATGGCTCATTAATAATATCATGATTTGAATCATTGGATACATATACTAAAACATTAAAAACATTTAGATTCATTAATTTGATAATTTCATACAACATCCGAATCTAAGACTAATTAACGAACTAAAATAACATTACATTGGAAAGTAGGAAATACATTAACTAACATTAATCTTACTAAAGGAAAATCGAAAATTACATTGGAAATAAAACCTTAACTAGATCTCTTTAAGTCGTTGTTCTTCCTCATTTAAATCATTCCTTGCCGAAAGCACCTCAATAACTCTAAGTTAATCTTCCTATTTTTAATTGCAATTTTATCCCTTTCTAGTCGGACCATCTCACTGTTGCTTTCTTTTTCATGATTAATCCTTTGGATCTCTACTTGAAGTTCATTGTTTTTCTCCAAATTTAATTTTTGGACTTGATCCATCCACTCTTGAAAGGCTTCCGCAGCATGTTCAAAACCTTTCCCTCGCCTTTATTTTTGGTGAATCCGTCGCTTGGGAGTAGTCAGGTCTCCACCGCTAGGCGTATTCGGCTCACTCGAAGTGGAGTAGTCGCCGCTTCATTGATCCTCCACCTCTTGAGCCATTTTCTTGATTAGCTATCTTCTTTTGCAAGCTTCGGCAAGATCTCCCATAGCCTTCCATACATCATTATGCCTCAAAATCTCCCAACAATGAAGCTTATTGAAGTCTGCTTTATTATCCTTTTTGTAGATCGCAAATGCAGCTTTATGACGTCGCCATCGACTCACCACTTTTCCGACGAGCCTCCGCATGAGCATATGCACCAACAAATTTGGATACTTTTGCATGTATTCTTTTCCATCGACTTTGTAATCGACCCAACTCTCCACAAATGGTAAGATATCGAACTCCTCGAAACTTTCAACTCCTTCTTCCCAAAGATCGATCTCTATAACACTTAACTTCCTTAAACATTTCAAGATTTTTGTCTAGAAGATAATTGCCGTTTGTTTAGTATTACTACCTTTATCTTGGCTTACCGTTAGCCAAGCCTTCACGACAACCTCTTCTTCAGCTGGCCTCCAGAATTTCCTCGACCCTTTATCTTCTTCTTCATTGTTGTCATCATCACGCTCAACCGATGCAGCTCGAGACCGATATGAACTATTGAAGTTCGGAAATGACCCTTCACCTTGTGGCTGCTGGAAATGTTGAGACATAGGAAATGATGTTTCATCTTGAGAATAACGATAATTTTCATTCGAATTGTACAACATTTTCTTGTGAATGTGGAGAAAATCGGGCGTAAGAAGGTGTATTTGAGAACCTCATATTCCGTTGGGGGAATTGTTGGGTCAAGTCGAGTAGGATAAATCATATTTCCTGAGTTGTATCCCATATGAAAATTTGGATCAGTTTGAGAATTGAGATCAATTTGGGAACTAGACGATTGAAAACTTGGATTACTGTGAGGTTGTTGAGGTCTTTTGGATTTGGAGGGTTTTTTTTTCTACTGGTTTTGGGATCCATAACTAATCTTTATTAGGAGAGAATTTATTTTTGTGGGGTGGATAAATGAAGAAAGGAAACAAATATGACTTTCAATAACAAAATGAGCTCAAAAAATAAGATGTGTAAAAATAGTTCAATATTGGTCTTTATTTATAGACAAAAAAAATATAGCTATTGGTGGTTTTTTTTTAAAAAAAAAAATTAAAACTGACAATATGCCCGTTGCAAAAATTTGCAACGTCAACAATTATGTGCAATCCTAGCCGTTAGATTAGATAAATTAGGAGGGTTGGATGTCTGCCATGCAGCAGCAGCGGGGCCCACTCCATTTTTTTCTTCTTCTCCCCTTGCGCCATGTGGCGATGAACTCATTTTTGCTAAAGTTTTTTGAGATCGTTGGAACAATCTGAGCATTGTCTCTCTTTCCTCCTTTTTTTTCTCTCTCCTATTTGTTTAATCCTTTTTAATGTTTCTCTCCTCATGATCCATAAATTGGATCAACCAATGGCTCCACTCTAAGGTTTTAATTTGAAAATTTTGGTTTTGGGCCCCAAATATTATTCAAATAAGAATAAAAAAATTTTAATTAATTTTTAAGGCCCACCAAACATATTTAATTTAATTTTCATATATAATTAATTACTAATGTTTCTAGAATATTCGTAGTCAACCGTCCTTAATTAGGATAAACTGCTTATTGGAGGCCGCATATTATACCTTAATCTCCGAGCAATGGCTAAGGTTTTACTTCCTTTTAATCTGATGTAACATAGAAGCCTGCACCACTTTGTAGCCTCGTAGCCTATAGGTGTGCCAAAACTGATGAAAAGATAAATTTTATCTGCAAAATTGCAGCAGGGTTGCTAAACGCACGCCAAACCCCACCATGGCTCCGCTCCGCCCGCGTCCGTGCGTAGGTTTTAAGTAATTTTTGCCTACTTTTAAAAAAAGTAATTTTTGCCTACTAGGCCCTTTCAACCCCGATTTTTGCACATTCTGATCTACCGTGAACTACCACTCTACAATTTTCTACTCTCCTCTATTCAAAAGACATATCAAGTTATTTTATTTTTAAAACACATTAATTAATCCTTTGTGAGGAGCTTTTCAAGATCCAAGTACAAGACCGTACCTAAGACGCGCACGTGAACCATAAAACTCCCTCGAAAGATAGGAAACCCTAACCCTAAAGACTCGTTTTTCGATCAAACCATGGCGCATTTGAGCCCATCGAAAATGCAAAAACCTCAAAATAAATGACGCTAAATCCCAAATCTTCGAGATTGGAGCGTTGATGACGGGATTGATGGGGACCAAGTTTCTTGGTTCTTTATTTGACGCTTGGTCACAGAGAGAAGTTTCAATATTGATGCTTTCAAGCGAGCCATGACTGCATGGGCCGTTACAAAACGAATCGTGATTCGAATGATTGGACCAAACCTTTTCGGGTTCCAATTCTTCACGTAAAAGACAAGGAGAAAGCGATGGAAGGAAGAATGCGGTGTTTCAAAATCAACTCCTAATTCTCAATGAACTTAACAAACGAGGACCAACAAGGCGATGTACCTCTTACTCATTCACCGTTTTGGATTCGCTTGAAGAATCTTTCCGTTTAACTATCGCTCAACAACGATTCGTAGGGCGATAGCGTCAAAATAGGGTACGTAATGGAGAGTGCGTGTTCTTATGGACATCGCTCACCTTTGTGTCGCTTTCAAGATATCCAAGGTAAAGACGGTCGAGTTTTTTGAATTTATTCGCCTTATGAGAGACTCCCTTTCTTTTGTTTTCATTAGTGTATCGGGTACAAAGAGAAGGAGCGTGTGAATGTGGATGATGATGAGCCTGAGCAAAGTGTAAGGGGTGGGGAAAGTATTTGAGAGCAACTCCAAGGCGAGGGTGAAGAAGTTTTTAGAGGAAGTCGAGGAAGTGAAATCGTGCCGCAAGAACCCCGTTTGGGCTAAGCCTCGTGGTGCTAAGCAGGAAGCAAGGGAGGAGATCGGAGAGAAGAGGGCAGGAGGTGAGCTCACTAGTGGAGTCCGAAGGGAGGGGGTCAGGAAAGAGGGGGATGAAAGAAGGGGTCAGGGTACTTATCATACCGTAATTAAAGGAGGGGGAAAGAAAGACGGGGGGCTCATTAGCGTGGAGTTGGAAACCGAGGAGAGTGTGAGTAATAAGGAGGGGGAGGTACCGCGTTGGAAAAGGAGGAAAGGTGCCTGAGAGAGTGTCGGGGAGAAGGGAGACAAGGGTGGGCAAGCCGAGAACTCAAAGGGGGGGAATGTTTAGTAGGGTCATGAGGGAGTAGGGCGCGAAGTGGTTCAACAGGTGGAAGAGAATGCGGGGGTTTAAACACTCAAATAAGGGACCCTTCTTCCTAGGCAAAGAGGGAGGTAAACAAGGAGGGAGAAAATGGAAGAAAATTACACGAGAGCATGTCGATGCTATGGAAGGGGCCGAACATGATGTGGTGCTAGGTGAGAATGTGGGAAAAAGGAGAAGTGAGGAGGGTGTGGAGGCTTTACTCGAGGGAGGGACCCTAAAAAAGTTCGAAACTCGGATCTACAACCGGTCGACGAGGGGCGAGTTCCGCCATGGAGCAGACTCGCCAAGCTCAATGAGTTTATCAGGCTAGAACTACCGAGGGACGGGTAACCCTTGGTCGGCTCGTAGGCTCCGTATATGGAGTCGTGAAGTTACCCCGACTCGATTTTCTTGTTTAAACCACGGGGAGTAAGGATCGAGAAGCAGAGGCTAAAATATACTATCGATCGCTCGAGTGCATTTGGAGTTTCGAGTATCGGGAAAGCAATTGGCCTTCGGTATTTTGGAGGGAGGAGAAAATTAGGTTTAACTTCGTTTCTTTCTCTCAACATCATATATGTGGGGATGTTTCAAATGATAATGATGTGGAATGGAGGTTCAGAGGAATTAATGGTCGGCATGAAGGAAGTAGTAAGCACAATACATGGACCCTTATACGACATTTCAGAGCGAGGAAACCAAGCTCCCTATCATTGTTTGAGGTTACTTTAATGAGATTTTATCATACGAGGAGAAGGAATGGGGAGTGACAACTTAAAGAAGAGAGCTCAACCATTTTCTGGAGCGTGGTGGTGGATACATGTAGGTCGCTTGATTTTTGGTAATGAGGGCAATGGTGGACATGGGAGAGGGCAAAACGACTAGAACTAGAGTGAGAGAAAGGTCGATCGCTTCACGGCAAAAACGGAGTGGCTCAATTTATTCCCGCAAGCCACGTGACCCACTTGTTGCGCTACAAGCCGGACCACCTGTCCCATTGTGGTGAGGCTCGCCCAAAAACAAAAGCTACATAAGGTCGGGGGTAGGAACTTTAAGTTCGAGAGGGCGTGGCTATTGGAGGATGGATGTGAAAACGTGGTAAACGAGGTACGGGAGGGAGTAGTGGGTATAATGTGACGGGAAGAATAGAGAAGTGACGGGTGGTTTAGTGAGATGGAGTGCGAGAAGTTTGAATAACTGAGAAGCAAATCAAAAATGTTGAAAAAGCTTCTAAAGGAGGCGCAACAGAGAAGCATTTCACAATAGGTTGTAATGAGTGCAACAATCTCGAAACTAGACTCGATGAGCTTCATAGTGCAGGAGGCATATTGGTTTTTAGGGTCGCATGTAATCTGAGGTTCGAGATGGTGATAGAAATACGAGTTATTTTCATCACAAAGTGTCTCAAAGACGTCCGAGAAATAAAAATGAAGAGTCTTTATGATGATGATGGAGTTCGGCAAGAAGATGATGATAAACTAGAGGAGATCGTGGGCATCCTATTATCAAAAACTTTTTCATCACCTACTCCCACCGGCGCAATGATGCAGACGTGCTACAACATATGGGACAATTTGTCTCAACCGAGATGAATGAGGAGTCGACGAGACCGTACACAAAAAACCGAGATCTTGAAGCTCTCAAGCAAATGCACCCATGTAAAGCCCTGGGCCTGACGATATGCATGCAATTTTTTTCCAAAATTTTTGGCATATTGTGATTAATATTTTACCGGTACTTCTATGCTTTAAAATGTTAACAAGACCAATATTGTAATGATCCCAAAAATAAAAGACCCTACTGATGTATCTCAGTATAGGCCTATTAATTTATGTAATTTTTTGTATAAGCTGGTTTCAAAAGCAATTGTAATCCGTTTAAAAACAATCCTCCCTAATCTGGTTACTGAGAACCAGGGTGCATTTGTACTTGGAAGACATATTACCGATAATGCTTTAATAGCTATGGATTTGTTCCATACTATGAAGCATAGGAAAAAATGCGTAAGAGGAGTGATTGCTATAGACACGAGCAAGGCCTATGACAGAGTAGAATGGGGTTTTATGAGGAAATTATTGTTAACAATGGGATTTGATGGCGTATAATTTAATAATGCACTCGTGTTACTCGGCGAATACTCCTTTGCGATGAATGGAAGAGTTAGAGGTCATGTGTGCCCCTCTCGAGGTCTCAGGCTGTAATATCCTAAAAACTTAAATGTGTTTAAGTAAATAATTAATTATAATGAGTAGCTAAGAATGTAATTTCTGTTGTCTCACTAATTATGCAAGGTATGATAAAATAATTGAATAAAATAATAACATAAATTTTAACAATTTACAAATGATGAAATTTAAATGATAATAATACATTTTATGATTTCATGAATTAGAGGAAAATATTAGTTTTATTGTTTCATCAAATAGCAAGAAGTTGCAGAATTTGTATCTAGATGTTTGACTTGTCAAAGGATAAAGATCGAACATCGTGAGACCCACAGGATTGTCTGCAACCATTAGGATGTTCCCGCATGGAAATGGGATTCAATTTCGATGGATTTTATTATGGGATTGCCACCATCATTTCGAGGCATGAATTCTATTTGGGTCATTGTGGATAGATTGACAAAATCCGCACATTTCTTTAGCCATTAGAAATAATTGAGCTCGAATAAGCTAGTCCGAGTTATATGTGAGCACAATTGTCGATTGCATGGAGTGCCAAGTTCTATCATGTCGATCGTGACTCGAGATTCCAAGCAAAGTTTTGGAAAGAGTTGCAAAGGGCACTTGGCACGAGGCTAGATTTTCGCACCGATTTCCATCCAAAGAACCGATGGTCAAAAATAAAGAACCATTCGTGACTCTCAAGATATGTTGAGGGTATGTATTTTAGATCTTCAAGGAAGTCGGGAGAAATACTTGCCATTGGTTGAATTTTCTTACAACAACAAACTATCAAGCAAGTATCCAAATGGCACCATATTAAGCAATCGTACTAAGAAGATGTAGAACACCCCTATGTTGGAGTGACATTGATGAAGCACTTGATGATCGGACCTCGACTTGATACAAGAAACAAATGAAAAGTACGATTAATTCAAGCCGTGATGAAAGTCGACAGTAATAGACAAAAGAGCTATGCACATCGCCAAGGAGACCATTGGAGTTCGAAGTAGGTGATCATTTTTTCTTGAAAGTTTCAGCTATTAAGGGTATTATGAGATTCGGTCAAACTGGTAAGCTAAGTCGAGGTATATTGGTCCATACGAGGTTCTGGAATGAGTTTACGGAAGTAGCTTATCGCTTGGCGTTGCCGATGACTTGGATAAAGTTCATAATGTTTTCCACGTGTCAATGTCGCGAAATACATACCTGCATCATAGCCACGTAATTAGACACGAGCCTCGCAGCCTAAGAAATGATTTGACATATGAAGAGAAACCAATTGAAATTCTCGATTGGAGGGAAAACAACTTAGAAACAAAGTAATTCCTATGGTTAAGATTTTATGGGCTAATCACACGTCATCGGAAGCCACTTGGGAAGTAAAGGATGAGATGAGACTAAAATACCCTTACTTATTTGAATAGATGACTTTGATATGTATATGTGATTCTCAAATCTTATGTATGAATGTTCAAGTTTATGAATGATGATGTTATCCTTTTCAACTATGCTATATAAGTTTCGAGGACGAAACTTTTCTAAGGAGGTGAGTATGTAATATCCTAAAAACTTATATGTGTTTAAGCACATAATTAATTATAAAGAGTAGCTAAGAATGTAATTTATGTTGTCTCACTAATTAAGAAGGTATGATAAAATAATTGAATAAAATAATAACATAAATTTTACTAATTTACAAATGATGAAATTTAAATGATAATAATACATTTTATGATTTCATGAATTAGAGGAAAATATTAGTTTTATTGTTTTATCAAACAGCATAAAAAAAATAATAACAACCACTACACTAATACTAAGCCACGTGAGGTGTGGTGAAAGTGTAGAGACTTTCGATTTTGTTACTGAGAAATAAAAGGAAAAAGAGTGATTATCTTCCAAAGTCAACTAAATACCTTCTACTACTTTCCTTCTTCCTCCTATGGAATTCGGCAAACATGCCAACATTCTCTAGCTTTCTTCTCTGCCCAAGACTGTCACTCCCAATCCCACTCCTTCCTAAAGTCAGCAATGCAGTAGATTTTCTCCATTCATCTTCTTCCCAAATCAGATTTTTGTTCCCCAAATTCCATCTATAAAACCCATTGATTCACGGATGAAAAGCACAACAAAAACAACAAGTTTCCTTCTCTCATATCTCTCGGCAACCACCTCACAACCACCTTCGAACCATCACATTCAAACATCACAATCACCATTCACATTTTCAACCACAAAACTCACCGGAAATGGCTTAAAACTCGCGTGAAATCACACCTAAAGGGGCTTATTTCTCTTCTTATTCTCTCGTTTCGAATCTCCTCCCACAACACCACCACACGCACCACCATACACCTAACCCCACGACACCAATCGCCCCACCCGCCGTCCCCGTCGGCAGCCCATCCTCGGCTTCCGTCGCCGGCCACCTGCACCACCACGAGCCTGCACGTCATCCTCGCACCTTCTCTCATTTCTCTCGCTCAACCTCTAGCAAGTCGCGCCCCTCCTCCGCACGCAGTCGGCGCCGCACCGCCGAGGACCTGCGCCGCTGTCATTGCGGTCCAACTCCGTCCACCGGAGCCGGAGCCGGAGCTCGTCACTCTTTCTCTCTCTTCGTGGGCGTTCGTCGCCGCCAAAATAAGAGCAGAGGTATTACCTCTGTTTATTCTTTTTTTCGATGTTGTTTAATTAAGCCCAATAAATACCTTGGTTTGATAATATAAGTTTGGGCCTAAAAGCTCATTCACCAAGTGAATCACTAAGTTTGTTGAGTTTAACTAATTACGGTCCTAATAAGCTTATTAATCGTTAATGTTAAATTAAGCCGGAATAAAACCATTTAATTATGATAATTGTTATATGCTTAAGTAATGACTTGTCTTATGTACTAAAGTAAATAACTTATAATACCTAACATCACTTAGTTGGACTATTAATTTAATTATGGAGTCATAGTACGTTGCTATAAATCGACTTATAACTTATTATGAACTAAACTATTGTGTTGATAATATTATGTTAATATGAATTGTTAGGTTGGTTATATCCGCTTTATTAATATTAGAAACTTAGTATGATTTATGGATTATTAATTTAAAGGATTCTAATAACCTTAGTTAATTATATAATATGAGTATAAACTATAACTATAATATATCACTTCACTAATACGTACTCATGTTCATATATAATAACTAGTTCTTGCTTCATTAATTTAATTTTACTAAATAATATTATAATAATTTAATGGTTTTATTATAGCAATAAACTTAGTTAATTAAGAGTAGACGATTAATTGGATAATTAACTATGGACTCATATAATTATAATAATTTATGAATATAACAATGTACTTCCATAATAAAATGAAATAGCATAAGTTGTTATGAGTTGTAATTGTTCAATAATTTTAAAGTATAACTAAAGGAGTTATTCCACTTATTAGTTGATTAAAGAGTCGGCTTAATAAATTAAAGACAACTTAAATAGTAATGACTACTATTAAACCCTTTTATGACCTTATGACGAACTCTATGACTATAATAAACTTTAACTAATATTTAGGTTAAAAGCTAAATAATGAAACATATATTAATTAAACTATTCTTGAATAGATTAAAGAAGATAAAGGATATTACAAGCCTCCCCTATATCAAGGTTGTTAAGAGAATCTGTAACGCCCCATCGCTAACACCCGCATTCCCTTCAAGTATGTTTTATGATCATGATTAATATTATGCTTTATATATGGATCGCGGGAAATGAAATGTTTTATGATGATCATGATGATATAAAGTTATTAGATGATGATGATGATGATGTCGTGGATGAAAATGAAAGAATATAATGATTCATGATGATTCCGATATGCTTAAAAGAAAATGAAACATGATAAATTCAAGTGAAAGACGGTTCGTCAAAGACTCGTTATCTTGGTTCGTGCACGCACCTCCTAACAAGTTAACCACCTCCCGCTTAGTGAGGGCTAATGTCCCCGGGTGGCACCGCGCACTTCTATATTCCGGGCATTAATGCCACCTCCCGTTTAGTGAGGGCTATTGTCCCGGGTGGTCAGCTCTCCCGCTCACGATGTTATTATGTTCGGGAGACGTCCCATTCCGCTGTACTAGCCAAGTTACCAAATAATATGAACTACGATGATGAACATGATAAAGAAGATAATGTTATATGATATGTTTAGTTCGTGAAATAGTTTTACTTATTCTCTCCTCCCCGTTTATAAATAAAATGAGTTTAAATGGGATTTACATTGTTAGAATAGTATGTTACCGAGCCCCTACTCACTACATTTTGTTTTATGTTTTAGGTACCGATGATGATAACGGGATGGCGTAGTGGTAGGAGTATTATAATATCTAGACACTTATGTTGATTTTCATGGTTTTGATTTAAGTTAATGTCGAATCGTTTAGTAACTAAGTTTTATTAATGACGAATGTTGGATAATTATTATACTTCCATGTTATAATATGTTTAATAAATTATGTCGCCTTGTATTTTCCCGATGGAAAGTACTAACAGCAACGCGCCGACTATCTAGGGCTCCACCGCTAATAATTGATTATTTAACTTAATAACATTGATTAGAAGTCTGACGTTAAGGTGGGTATCCGAGCCAAGGTTTTCTGTACCTCAAGTAAAATCTAAAGGTTTTACATAAATTAGTAAATAAAAAGTAAAGTAATCTTGTTAAATGAAAGTCATCACCATGAATTACATGTTAACTTTCAAGGTTTATAATATGTAAATAAAACTACGATAATATGAATAATAAAATATGTAATTAAATAAGTGCTTAAAAATGAGAGTGAGTGTTAGGGATCGGGAAGGGAATAAATTTATATGATTTTCACGATGATATTTATGCCTCGTTTAACATGTTATGAACATGAAACATGTGATGTTTTAGAAAATGGCAACATTTGAAAGTGGACCTACCAATGGAGGAAATGGAAATCATGGGTCCAAGTCACACTTCAAGAAATGAGGGCAAGGCTTGATAATCTACGAAGTGACCCCGTCCCAAGAAACACCTCGTAAATGCTAATGGAGATCGGTGGACATAATGAGGTTAATGATGGAATTCTTACAAGGAAACCGCTAAATGGCCAAGACTCGAGCAGAAGAATGCTCAAACATGTTCAAAAGGTTTTCAACTCTTAAGTCGCCTACTTATGATGGAAAACCCGACCCCACCGAGTTCGAGGAATGGATAAATGGCATGGAGAAACTCTTTGATGCCACCCAAAGGCCTGTACAAGTGGAAAGTGAATTTTGTTGTGTTCTACTTAAAAGGGCAAGCCGAGACGTGGGGAAGACTACTAAAGAAATGCAGAACACCTGGGTTTGGGATGGGAAGGCCCAAAGGAGGCTATGAGAAACCAATTTTACCCCCGCCTCTCGCAACTTCATATGGAATCGAGTTCATCCATCCGAGGCAAAGGGGTATGTTAAATCCGAATATGCCGTCAAATTCAATGAGTTAGCTCGATTTCGCTTCCCGATCCGGTGTCTACCGATCATCAAAGGATGAATCGCTTAAGGAGGTCCGAATCGATCTTCAAGAAAGGCTTGCCGCAAACATGAGTAAGTCTTATCAAGAGTTATATGACAGGCTATAAACGTTGAAAGGAAAGTGAAGTCATGGAAGGAGGTGTATGATGGTGGAAAAAGAAAAGGGAAATCTCATGATGGCCACTCCAAAGAACAATTCCAACAAGAGGCCGAACACTTAATACTCTGAAATAATCAAAGCAAATTCCTCGATGCAACAATTGCGAAGACAAGGCCACATTGTGAATGAATCTCGTAAGGGAAGTTGATTAGTGTTACCTGCAAGGAAACTGTGATACGTGATTAAGAACCGTCCAACTCTAGATCGACGAGGTGGAACCGTCATTAACCGTGGTCAAAGAAACGGTCGAACTCCGGATATGGTGGGAATGCAAGCACCGCAAAACACAAACCTCCACGTGACCCCTCGGGCCGAAAGAGTGTTTATGATGCAAACGGCCAAGAAGCAAAAGTAGATGATAATGTCATTACTAGTACTTTCCCCGTCAACTCGTTCCCGCTTATGTTCTTTCGATTTCGGAGCTTCTCATTCGTTTATATCTACTCGTATTTTCAAGAAGTTTGAATGCGAAACCATGCTCGAATTCTCTCCCATGTCCGTCACCATCCCAAATGGTGAAGCCATCTTATGTGATGTCATGTATAGAAATTGTCCTATCCTTATAGGAGGTCATGAATTTCAAGCAAACCTAGTTAAATTTGAATCGACCGACTTTGATGTGATATTGGGAATGGATTGTCAGTCAAGTACAAAGCCGACATAAACCGCCTTAACCATGAAATAACCCTTAGAAAACCGGACGGGTGTAAGGTTTCTTATCGAAGAAGAAAAGTCAAACCCAAACCCGAAATTATGTCAACCTTAAAAAGCCTTCAAACTACTTTCAAAGGGTCATCATGGATACCTCGTAATGTGGTAGACTTAACCAAACCCGAACCCTCCTTGTCCGACATTCCCATTGCTTGCGAGTACCCCGATGTATTTCCCGAAGAGATACCTCCGGCATGCCTCCGAAATAGAGATAGATTTCAACATCGACCTCGTTCCCTGGATATGCTCCTATTTCCAAGGCACCTCATCGAATGGCACCCGTTGAGTTACAAGAATTGAAAAAGCAACTAGACGAATTGCTCGAGAAGGGGTATATTCACCTTATCGTGTCATCATGGGGTGCACCGCTCTATTTGATCAAGGAGAAAGATGGAATCAGCGAGATTGTGTATTGATTATCGGGAGCCGAACAAGATCACTATCAAGAATAAATATCCATTGCCCAAAGATTGATGATCTTTTTACTAGCTTCGAGGTGCAACCATCTTCTCCAAGATCGATTTAAGATCTGGATATCATCAACTTCGCATTAAGCCCGAAGATATTTCAAAAAGTGCTTTCAGACGCGATATGGTCATTATGAATTTACAAAGCAATGCCCTTTGGGTTAACCAATGCCCCCACAGGTTCATGGATCTGATGAACCGAGCATTTAAATAATACCTCGATAAGTTTGTGGTTGTATTCATCGATGATATCTTGGTATTTTCAAGAAACTCAAGCGAGCATGAAGAACATTTGAGAAAGGTGTCGGAAGCGCCGAGAAAAAGAAATTGTATGCAAAGTTGAAGAAATGTGAGTTCTCGTTGAAAGAAGTTGCCTTTCTAGTGGCACATCATTTCGATATCGGAGTTTCGTTGATCCGCAAAAGATAAAAGCTATCATGGAATGGCCTGCACTCACTAATGTCCCCCGGGTTAGGAGTTTTATGGGTTTAATGGATATTATAGAAGATTTATCCAAGATTTCTCCAAGATAGCCATGCCTATAACTCGATCGGGTGAAGAAGACAGCTTAAGTTTGTATGGAGTGATGAATGTGAAGCGCCTTTTAAGGAGTTGAAGAAGAGTCTCACCACCGCTCCTCGCTCTTACTCTCCTTTCTGTACCGGGTGGATTTGTCAGGTACAAAAAAAAAGGATGCCTCTAAGCATGGGATTAGGATGTGTGTCGATGCGTAACGATAAAGTTATAGCCTATGCTTCTCGACAACTCAAACCTTATGAACAAAACTACCCAACCCATGACCTCAACTAGTCAGGCCAGTGTTTGCTCCCAAAATCATGCGATACTCATCTTTATGGTGTTCCGTGCAAGATCGTCACCGACCACAAAAGCCTTAAATACATTTTCACCCAAAAAGAATAGAACCCGAGGCAACGTAGATGGCTCGAACTCATAAAAGATTATGATGTTGATATCCTATATCACCTGGGCAAAGCCAATGCCGTAGCTAATGTTCTAAGTCGAAAATCCTAACCTAAATACAACTTTAACTCTTGCCGAAAGAAATCAATGATGATTCGAGAAAGATGAAAGTGGAGATTATGCAAACAAAAATGGAAGCACAGCTGTATGCATTGGAGTTGAGGCCGACTTCGTTGAAGAAATAGAAAGGCGCAAAGTGGAGACTTGGAGTCGCAAAAGATAAAGAGTTGATGTGAAAAAGGAGAAATCACCAGGATTTGTTATCCAAGATGATGGCACATTGAGATTTCAAGGTAGATTATGTGTTCCCGATAATGAAGCATTGAAAAATAAATTCGGAAGAAGCTCACAATGCACTTTCTCTATTCACCCTGGAGGAAACAAGTTTACAAGTGATTTAAAGCAACATTCCGGGTGGAGCAATATGAAGCAAGAAGTTGGAAATTTAGAATCTAGATGCTCGACTTATCAAAGGATAAAGATCGAACATCGAGACCCGCAGATTGTCGGAACTATTAGATGTTCCCCGCATGGAAACGGATTCACTTCGATGGATTTTATTACGGGATTGCCACCATCATTTCGAGGCATGAATTCTATTTGGGTCATCATGGATGATTGACAAAATCCGCACATTTCTTAGCCATTAGAAATAATTGGAGCTTGAATAAGCTAGCCGGAGTTATATGTGAGCACAATTGTCGGACTGCATGGAGTGCCAAGTTCTATCGTGTCGATCGTGACTCGAGATTCCAAGCAAAGTTTTTGGAAAGAGCCACAAAGGGCACTTGGCACCAGGCTGGATTCTTAGTAACGATTTCCATCCAAAGAATCGATGGTCAAACAGAAAGAACCATTCGCACTCTCAAGATATGTCGAGGGCATGTATTTTGGATTTTCTAGGAAGTTGGGAGAAATACTTGCCATCAGTTGAATTTTCTTACAAATAACAAATATCAAGCTAGTATCCAAATGGCACCATATGAAGCAATCGCATTTAAGAAGATGTAGAACACCCCTATGTTGGAGTGACATTGATGAAGCACGCGGATAATCGGACCTCGACTAGATACAAGAAACAACTGTAAAAGTACGATTAATTCAAGCCAGATGAAAGCCGCATGTAATAGACAAAAGAGCTATGCACCGTCGAAGGAGACCATTGGAGTTCGAAGTAGGTGATCATTTTTCTTGAAAGTTTCACCTATTAAGGGTATTATGAGATTTGGTCAAACCGGTAAGCTAAGTCGAGGTATATCGGTCCATAGGAGATTCCTGGGAATGAGTTTACGAAGTAGCTTATCGCTGAGCGTTGCCGATGACTTGGATAAAGTTCATAATGTTTTCCACGTGTCAATGTTGCGGAAATACATACCGCATCATAGCCACGTAATTAGTACACGAGCCTCTGCGGCTAAGAAATGATTCGACATATGAAGAGAAACCAATTGAAATTCTCGATTGTAGGGAAAAGCAACTTAGAAACAAAGTAATTCCTATGGTTAAGATTTTATGGGCTAATCACACGTCATCGGAAGCCACTCTGGGGAAGTAAAGGATTAGATGAGACTAAAATACCCTTACTTATTTGAATAGATGACTTTGATATGTATATGTGATTCAAAATCTTATGTATGAATGTTCAAGTTTATGAATGATGATGTTATCCTTTTCAACTATGCTATATAAGTTTCGGCGACGAAACTTTTTCTAAGGATGTGAGTATGTAATATCCTAAATACTTATATGTGTTTAAGTACATAATTAATTATAAATGAGAAGCTAAGAATGTAATTTATGTTGTCTCACTTAATTAAGAAGGTATGATAAAATAATTGAATAAAATAATAATATAAATTTTACCAATTTACAAATGATGAAATTTAAATGATAATAATACATTTTATGATTTCATGAATTAGAGGAAAATATTAGTTTTATTGTTTTATCAAACAGGCATAAAAAAAATAATAACAACCACTACACTAATACTAAGCCACGTGAGGTGTGGTGAAAGTGTAGAGACTTTCTGATTTTGTTACAGAGAAATAAAAGGAAAAAAGAGTGATTGTCTTCCAAAGTCAACTAAATACCTTCTACTACTTTCCTTCTTCCCTCCTATGGAATTTGGCAAACATGCCAACATTCTCCAGCTTTCTTCTCTGCCCAAGACTGTCACCACTCACCCCAATCCCACTCCTTCCTAAAGTCAGCAATGCAGAGATTTTCTCCATTCATCTTCTTCCCAAATCAGATTTTTGTTCCCCAAATTCCATCTATAAAACCCATTGATTCACGGATGAAAAGCACAACAAAAACAACAAGTTTCCTTCTCTCATATCTCTCGGCAACCACCTCACAACCACCTTCGAACCATCACATTCAAACATCACAATCACCATTCACATTTTCAGTCACAAAACTCGCCGGAAATGGCTTAAAACTCGCCGGAAATCACAGCCCAAAGGGGCTTATTTCTCTTCATTATTCTCTGTTTCGGGTCTCCTCCCACAACACCACCACTCGCACCACCATACACCTGACCCCACGGCACCAATCGCCCCACCTGCCGTCCTCAGTCGGCGCTCCATCCCCCGCCTTCAGTCGCCGGCCACCTGCACCACCGCGAGCCCAGACGTCATCCTCGCACCTTCTCTCATTTCTCTCGCTCAACCTCTAGCAAGTCGCGCCCCTCCTCCGCACGCAGCTGCGCCGCACCGCCGAGGACCTGCGCCGTCATCATTGCAGTTCAACTCCGTCCACCGGAGCCGGAGCCGTAGCTCGTCACTCTTTCTCTCTCTTCGTGGGCGTTCGTCGCTGCTCAAAATAAGAGCAGAGGTATTACCTCTGTTTTATTCTTTTTCTGATGTTGTTTAATTAAGCCCAATAAATACCTTGGTTTGATAATATAAGTTTGGGCCTAAAAGCTCATTCACCAAGTGAATCACTAAGTTTGTTGAGTTTAACTAATTACGGTCCTAATAAGCTTATTAATCGTTAATGTTAAATTAAGCTGGAATAAAACCATTTAATTATGATAATTGTTATATGCTTAAGTAATGACTTGTCTTATGTATTAAAGTAAATAACTTATAATATCTAACATCTATTATATTGGCTTAAAAGCTAAATAATGAAACATATATTATTAAAACTATTCTTGAATATATTAAAGAAGATAAAGGATATTACAAGCCTCCCCCGGCTATATCAAGGTTGTTAAGCAGGAATTCGGGTAACGTCTACATAACAACACCCGCATTCCCTTCGAAGTATGTTTTATGATCATGATAATATTATGCTTTAGATATGGATTGCGGGAAATGAAATGTTTTATGATGATCATGATGATATAAAGTTATTAGATGATGATGATGATGATGTTGTGGATGAAATGAAAGAATATAATGATTCATGATGATTATGATATGCTTAAAAGAAATGAAACATGATAAATTCAAGTGAAAGACGGTTCTTGGCAGTATTATGTTATCTTGGGTCGTGCACGTACCTCCCGGCCGGTTAACCACCTCCCGTTTAGTGAGGGCTAATGTCCGTGGCACCGCGCACTTCTATATTCTGGACATTAATGCCACCTCCCGTTTTGTGAGGGCTATTGTCCACGGGTGGCTGCCTCCCGTTCACGATGTTATTATGTTCTGGGGGGACGTCCCTTCCGTTGTACTAGCCAAGTTACCAAATAATATGAACTACGATGATGAACATGATAAAGAAGATACTGTTATATGATATGTTTAGTTTGTGAAATAGTTTTACTTATTCTCTCCTCCCTGTTTATAAATAAAATGAGTTGAAATGGATTTACATTGTTAGAGTAGTATGTTACTGAGCCTCGGCTCACGACGTTTTGTTTTATGTTTTAGGTACTGATGATGATAACGGGATGGCGTAGCAGTGAAGAGTATTATAATATCTAGACACTTATGTTGACTTTCATGGTTTTGATTTAAGTTAATGTCAGACTCTGTTTAGTAACTAAGTTTTATTAATGACTAATGTTGGATAATTATTATATTTCCATGTTATAATATGTTTAAGAAATTATGTTGCCTTGTATTTTCCTGATGGAAAGTACGGTAGTAACGCGCCGTCTATCTAGGCTTCATTGCTAATAATTGATTAATTAACTTAATAACATTGATTAGAAGTCGGGGCGTTACACAGGCAGGGGGATCCACTATCACCCTACCTGTTTATCTTAGTAGCATATGCTTTCTCTAGAATGCTACTAACTGCAGTATCGGAAACATGACGCAAAAGCAAGCCGGAGTGGGCAGGAGATCTTTCACCTTCTTTTTGCTAGGGGTGTTCATGGGTGGTTAACCGTCCCGAAACAACATATCGGTTCGGTACCCAAAAGTTTCGGTTCGCACTTTTTGTGAACCGTAACCATAACCGTTTAGACCGATAACCGCCTAAACGGTTAACCGTTTTTTCGGTACGGTTTTTTCGGTTAACCATTAACCGTTATTCAATTTATACTATTATATTTTACTTAATGTAAATATATATTTTCTATTTTCGTGTGCATATACTATAATATTATATATACTCTAATATGAAATATATTATAAAGTGGATAATAAATCCATAGAAAACATAATAACACTAAGAATTTACTCCATTTCATAATTATAGTGTTTAAATTAGTACTAAAATTTTTCAATATTCTCATACTTCCTCTAATTGTTGTTACTTAGTAACAAATATTAGAATTAATGTAGTTGTTGGAAAATGTTTCACAATAAATAAAATAGAGAAAAAAATATTTCGGTTAACCGTTCACTCAAAAATCATAACAGTAACCGTACCGTTTAACTGTGAATTTTACCAGTTCGGTAACCGTACCGTTTAATCCCAGATTTTCTGGTTCGGTAACCGCCCATTTTAACCCGTTTTTCGGTTTCGATTTTTTGTGAACACCCCTACTTTTTGCGGATGACAGATCTACTTTTTGCTAGAGCTAACCGACGGGGAATGCTTAGAAGTAGTTGATTTGTTCAAGAAGTATGAAAGACATCATGTGGAAAATAAATTACGATAAGTCGGAAGTTTCTTTTAGCGAGAGGAGTTAGTGCTTGAACAAAAAAAGAGTTGATGGGTCTTTTGCAAATGAGGCAGGTTGATCGTCATGGAAAATATCTTGGCATTCCTACAGTGGCAGGGAGATCGAAAAAAGCAATATTTAGAGCTCTTCTTAACATAATTTGGAAAAAGTTACAGGGGTGGAAGGATAAACTTTTGTCTCGTGTCGGAAAAGAGGAGCTTTTGAAATCATGTCTGAGCAATACTTACTTATTTGATGGGAATTTACAAGTTCCCTATCTCGGTGACTAGTGAAATTTCCTCTGCTATGGCTCGTTTCTTTTGGGGGCAATCTGATGCTCGAAGGAAGATACATTGGAGAAGTTGGGAGTCCATGTCTGAGCTTAAGCGTTTAGGAGGGCTTGGTTTTAAGGATCTTGAGGTATTTAATGATGCGCTTTTGGGAAGACAAGCTTGGCGATTAGTAAAGGGTGAGAACACGCTTCAAGGGAAGGTAATGAAGGCGAAGTATTATCATAAAAGTTCGTTCCTTGAAGCTCTACTTGGTTACTCATCTAGTTACTCATGGAGAGGAATGCGGGATGCTAAATCTCTCATAAAGGAAGGGATGATATGGAGGGTAGGAGATGGGTCAAGTATTAATATATGGCGGGATCCTTGGATTGCCGATGAGCAGGGACGTTTCATTCAAAGTCCCATGGTAGAAAAGGTGACAGTGGTGAATGATTTGATCCTTGCGGATTCCATGGAGTGGGATTTGGAACGGCTAACCCGCATCTTCAATGAGCGTGATATCAAATGCATCATGTCAATTCCTTTAGGTGAAAGAAGACCGCAAGACACCCTCACTTGGGCGTTCACAAAGGAGGGAGAATACTCAGCGAAAACAACATATATGTTGGGCAAGGGGTTCAACTTAGATGCATTTCATGAAGCTTGGGTCACTTTATGGAAAGTGGAAGCCTAGCCGAAGGTGAGACTATTCCTATGGCGTCTATGTACAAGTACACTTCCTACTTAGAGCTCTATTGGTTCCACGACACCTCATTGATGAAGCGAGGCGCCCTTGGTGCGGCGAGGAGGAAACATTGAGCCATGCCCTCTTCTTGTGCACCTGAGTTCGCGATCTATGGGATGAAATTGGTAGCTCTAACCTGCTGGAAAATGTGGAGATCAACAACCTTTCAGAATTCATGGCAAGTTGGGCCATGGTTGAGAAGAAAGTGCAGCAAAAAATGGTGAAACTTGCGTGGTGTATATGGGCAGAACGAAATTCAAAAGTGTTTATTAACAAAACTACAGCAAATAACATCATATTGGCAAGAGTGCAGCGCCTATGTCACGAGCATGATAAATATGCGAAGCAGATTTATGGCTCGACAACAGGTGGCGTCGAAGCTCGAAAACTTGGAAAGCACTGTTGTGGGTGGAAGCTCAATTGTGACGCCTCTCTAGCTAGTGAAGGATGGATAGGTTTGGGTGTTGTAGCAAGGAACCATGAAGGGCGAGTTACGTTCGCCGCCATAAGAAGAGTTCGTGCAAATTGGCCGGTCGAGATAGCTGAAGGGAAAGCTACCGTTGATGGTTGTTCGATTGGCAAAAAGATACGGGTTCAAGGATGTCGAACTTGAATCGGATAGCCAAGTCATTATCTCGAGACTCTCCAAAGCTATGATTTATTTTGCGGATCTTGATTACTGTCTTAGAAGAGATCTTATTGCTTAGTAGTTATTTTAATTCCTTGCTTTGGTCTCATGTCAAAAGGGATGGCAATGAAGTAGCTCATCACCTTGCTAAGTTACTAACTTTTGGTGTCGAACAAATTTGGGATAACCATTGTCTGCGGAGGTTAGCCAGTATGTCTTGATGGACACATTGTCGATTATTGAATGAGAATGGTGCTGACTTTTCCCCAAAAAAAAAAAAAAAAGACGCGCACGTGAGGTTCAATTTACGAACCCCCATTTAGGTATTTACCACTTCAAATTGTATTTTAGAAGTTACTCCCTCCGCTTTTTTAATTGTTACATTTTCCTTAAATGGTTGTTTATTTTTAATTGCTATATTGTTTTTTTCTATATTTGGGGTACTTAGCTCACCATAAAGTAATACTTCCTCCGTTTTTTTTTACTCGCAACACTTTTTTTTCCATCAATTCCGATGCAATATATGGGTGTGAGAGAGGTAGAGAGGGAAAAAAAAAAGAAAAGGGCCCATGTGATTAGAGAGATAAAGAGAAAGGAAAAGCAAAAATAGAAAGTGTTGCAAGTAATTAATTATTTCCACTTTTTAGAAAAGTGTTGCGGGTAAAAAAAACGAGGAAGTACTATTATATTTGTTTTTCTCGTTTTTCCACCCAAAAGTACTTGCATCTTCACTTGTCCCCCATTATTTTACATTTAATGGGTCAAAAGTATCCTCCAAAAAGCTGAAAGTGACATTGCCTTAAATTATTGTGCATACAACAATGTAGCAATTAAAAAAACGAAGGAGTAATTAATAAAGAGTTTTCATTAATAATATAATTCCACATTAGAAGTTCATAATAAATCTAAAATCATGTAGCCTTTAATATAATTATTCCATGCTCTTTTGTATAATTCTATATATTGTAAATAATATGTATATTCAATTTTTAATCATTTTTTGCATATTCCACCTTTAACCTAGGTAGCACCAATATGGGGACGTGTACGAGAGCGAAAAACGGCAAAATCAAAATTTTGAAAAACGGGTACGACTTGGATTCGGCAAAAAATATTATTTTTAACAAAAATAACATATGTAGTTATGATTGTTTGTGTGTTTTTATGATTAGTATTGTTATTTAATGATAATAATAATAATAACGATAATAATACTTCCTCCGTTCCAAATTAAATGCAACAATTCCACTTTTTCACTATTCACACTTTTCACTTTGACTAAGATTTGTGATTTATACATAATGGAAAAACATATTCAAATGGGATCTTGTTAGATTCGTCTCGTGACGTACTTTCATAAAATGTAATTTTTATAATTTTTACTTATATGTAATTATAGATATTTGTAGTCAAAATAATGTCTCGGCATGCGTAAAAGTGGATTTGTTGCATTTAATTCGAAACGGAGGAAGTAATAATTTAAATTGAAAAAAGAAGTACAAAGTACAAACTTGATAAAAAAGGAAAAGAAAAATTGACAAAAATAAGCCAACCTTTGCCCCATCTCGCCACAATTAAGCCAACCTTTTGAAAAATCCGGAGATAATACAAGCTTATCATCATTTAAGCCAAATTTAGGTTAGTGATTTTAGTTTACCCGCTAACACGAGGTTACAACAAATTAATTAAGATTAATTATAATTAATCATGAAATTAATCATGATTAATTTTATTTTTTAATTACTCTTATATTTTCCTCTCTCCTCCCTCACCATGACCACCACCTCTCTCCTCCCTCTTCTGCTGCCCTCCTTCTCCACCACCCACCCCTCTTCTTCTCTTCCCACAACCACCACAACCAAACCCACAACCACCATAACCAAACCCCACCAATAATCCAAACCCTCCACCACAACCGAACCCACCCCACTACTAACCAACCCCACGCCCCACCACCAACCCATTAACGCCCTCTCTCGCCACCCCGAAACCACCCAAACCCACCCCACCCTGACCCCACCCCGGCCCCCCCACCCCGAAACCACACCCCACCCCGAAACCCATATCCCACACCCTTTGAATTATCCACGCAAAACAAACATCCTGATTGGGTCATCATAAAGAAACTAAGTTCCTAATTAAGCAGCATTTTTACCAATGTTTATTACCATAATGAAAGTCACAAAAGTATCAATGGAGTAAAATCTAACACAATATACTAAAAGAACTACACAAATCATACAACATCAAAATTGAAAAAGACCTCCTTCACCCATGTTTCAAAATGCATCAGTTATTGACCCACATTTTAAATCAATACAATTTGCAGACATTTTGTTGAACCCCATATATGTTGTGCACATGTGAGTTGTCCCACATTGGAGAAAGAGGAGAGAAAGTACCACAATATAAGCTATAGGAGCTACTCCTACTATTGCCAATTGGTTTTAGTATGGAACCTCCTTTGGGCTTGTATGTGGACCGAACTCTCCTCCTCCGTACTGGGTTGCCCAAGCCCATTTTCAGTCATATTAAATTTATCATGGTATCAGAGCCTAGGTTGTTGGGCCTTTCATATTGGGCATTTGTCATGCAACTGGATAAGTCCCTCTATTGGACGATCATTCCCAATGAGGATTGCCTTACCAGTATACTATACTCACATGTGAGGGGGAGTGTTGAACCCCATATATGTTGTGCACATGTGAGTTGTCCCACATTGGAGAAAGAGGAGAGAAAGTACCACAATATAAGCTATAGGAGCTACTCCTACTATTGTCAATTGGTTTTAGTATGGAACCTCCTTTGGGCTTGTATGTGGACCGAACTCTCCTCCTCCGTACTGGGTTGCCCAAGCCCATTTTCAGTCATATTAAATTTATCACATTTATGTACAAAAGTCGACTAGTTGAAAAACAGAGAGCTACAAATTACAATTGTCCAGCTTCCCCCTGTTACTATCAAAACTTGAAACCACCCTAACAGAACCTATTTTTATAAATCAAGCGAACACAAAATTAAAATATGACTTTGAGTAACATTATAGCAAGATGAACCTTGGAAAGCACCAAAAAACATAGAAGAACTTTAAGGATATTACATTATAGTCTGAAATTGTGCAACCTCTTTTTGCTCTTGTGAAGGACTGATTGTCAACAAATACTCTGTCAAAATCACAAATTTTCCAGATGGCACACGATGGTAGAGAAGGAGAGATAAGGGGTATGATGGTTGGGGTTTTGGTGGAGGAGAGAGGGGGACTGGTGGTGGTGGTGGTGCCGAGTGAATGAAAGAAGTGGGAGGAGAAGGGGAGAAAGAGGGAGGAGATAGATTAATTTAAGGAAAAAAGGAAAAAAAATTAAGAATATTTGTAACTTGTGGAATAAGTTACGGGTTATGTAACCTATATTTGGCTTAAATGATTATAAGGTTGTATTAACTCTGGATTATCAAAAGGTCGGCTTAAATGCAGCAGATGGGGCATAAGTTGGCTTATTTTTGTCAATTTTTCCAAAAGAAAATGATAAATCTTTAATAAAGAGGGAGAAAAGTGGACAAGTAGTTAGTAAAGAAGGGAAGGGGATTTGAAAAACAAAAAAGTATGATAACACTTTTCGTTTAACTTTAAAAATAAAGAAGGGAGGGGAGATTTAAAAAACAAAAAATGACAACTGTAAAGAAGGCGAGAAGGGAGGAGTATTTGACTATGACCAGTGTTTTCTTTTTACACTCTGTCTATCTTTTCCTCTTCTTCTTCTACTTTCATCTCCTTTTTTTCTTCCTCTGTTCTCTTCTTCTTCATCTGAATAATTCTGGCTTCAACAATTTGGACTTAAAGTTTTTTTTTTTCCTCTAAAATTTCATGAAAGTCATATGGGTACGTTTCTTCCAGCCCACTTTGTAGCGGATTCGTTCCCATGAGAAGCATTCGTACCTGCCCTCTCAAGTACGGTTTGGGTGCGAATCTACCTCGCATCCGTACCTTACCATACCTGAAACGTACTCGTACTGGGTACGAGATACGGAACTCAACCACCGTACCCGTGCTTCATAGCCTTTAACATCATGTTCTAATAATCAAGAACTAATATTTTGCCGTTAATTGGTCAGAGATTTACTTGGAGAAAAAAAAGAAGAGGGGTGGAATAAGACTAGGCTTGGGAATATCTTTAGGCAACTTTTGATGGTTGATGCAAAGTTGGAAAATATTCAAGGTAGATTATTGATTAATCCTACTAATTTGAATTTACAAAATCTTCAAGAACGTTTTTTTAATAAAACACCGAAATTTGTTTCAATTTCAAGAAAAATATTGGTTTCAAAGGGCTCGAACCACTAATTTTGCTAAAGGAGACTCTAACTCTAAATACTTTCATGCTTGTACCACTATTTGAAAAAATAGAATTAATATCTCGTCATTTTCGACTTAGGATAATGTTGTTATTACGAATCCCAATCAAATTTCGTTGAACATCTCCGATGAATTCCAAGAGTGATTTATTAGTGATGCCAGTTGTGGTTTTAATATAGAGCATGATTTTGAGTTAATAACTAAAATAATTTCTGATGAAGATAATAAGTTTCTTTGCCGTGATGTGGCTCCTAATGAAATTAAGGATGCTCATTTTGATCTTGCTCTCGATAAGTCCCAGGACCCGATGGGTTCCCTCCATTCTTTTTCAAAAATATTGGACGCTAGTGGGTAATTCAGTTGTAAAAGCGGTTCAAGCGTTTTTTCATTGTGGTCGAATTCTTGCTGAAATTAATCATACTTTTATTACTCTATTTCCGAAAATTGATAATCCTTAGGCATCAAATCATTTTAGACCTATTATTTTATGTTCGACTATTTATAAGATTATAACTAAAGTGTTAGCTAATCGGCTAAAAGTAGTGTTGGGGAAAATTATTCATCCATTGCAAGGAGCTTTTGTTCCGGAGAGATTAATTCAAGATAATATTTTATTAGCTCATGAAGTTTTTCATTCTTTTAAAATAAATGCGGTAAAGAAGGATGGATTGCTATTAAACTGGATATGGAAAAAGCGTATGATCGTTTAGAATGGGATTTTGTTTTTGTTATGTTAGAAAAATTGGGGTTTGATCAAAAGTGGATTCATTGGATAACGTTGTGCATTTCTTCTGTCTCTTTCTCGGTTTTAGTGAATGGTATTCCGGGAGATAGATTTTTTCCAACTCGTGGAATTAGACAAGGAGACCCTTTATCTCCTTATTTGTTTATCTTATGTGCAGAACTTTTAGCTCGTCAGATTTATGCTTATTCAATAAGTGGTGAGAAAATGTTGGGAGTTAAAATTGGTCGTTCGGGAATTAGGATTCCTTTTTTGACCTTTGTTGATGATACCATGTTATTTGCTAAAGCGTACGTTCGAAGTTGTGCTATTATTAAGTCTATTTTGGATAAGTATTGTGCTATGTCTGGTCAATTAGTTAATTTTCATAAGTCTTCTTTCCAGTGTACAAATAATGTTTCTCCTGATGAAGTAAATGAGTTTACTTCTATTTTAGGTAATTATTTGGGTTGTCCTGTTATAGATTCCGAGTTTCTAAGAATACTTTTCAACAAGTAGTCCAATCTTCTCATTCTCGGCTTTCTAAATGGAAGGCCAACTCTTTATCGTAGGTCGGGAGGGCCGTTTCGATCCGAGCTAATTTGTCTACTAAGCCTAATTTTCAAATGCAAAGTTTCTTATTACCTTTTTCTATTCATTATGATTTAGATAAGAATTATAGAAATTTCTTTTGGAATAAGAATCGGGGAATCTAGATCAGCAAATCTCATAGGTTAGGATCGTATTTGTCTTCCGAAGAAATTTGGGGGCTTGGGTTTCAGGAAGGCTAGTGTTAATAATATGGCATTTCAAATGAAATTGTTGTGGAAAATTGTTAGTAATCCGATCAATTTATGGGTTAATCTTGTGTCCAAGAAATATTCTAGGGGTAATTCTCTTTTTGAATATGTCCCTACCAAAGTAATTGCACATGGCAATGGAAGAAATTAATCTCGTTGCGATCCATTTTTAAGAAAGGTCTTCGTTGGATTGTTAGTCAGGGGGATAAAGTTTCGTTCTGGGAAGATAATTGGGTGTACCCCTATCCAATTGCTTCTATTTGTGTTCCAGGGGTTGATTCAGAACACCTACAAGTTAACGACGTGCTTAATGATGATAGATAATGGGACATATTGAGATTAGCGGAATTGGTCCATGATGAAATCTGTCAAGCTATTCTTAGTATCTTTATCCCGTCTTCTCCTGGGGAATATTCTATGGTTTGGGGTCTCACTCCTGATGGGAATTATTCAGTTAAGTCCGGGGCTCTATTAGTGCAGGGTTTGGCTTTAGACCCTCCTCCTCCTAAATCGTTTCTTTGGGTTTGGAAGCTTAAGATCCCTCCTAAAATTAAAAAATTTCTATAGAAAATTTGCCAAGATGGTCTTCCGACAAAAGTTAGACTTGAAAAGAGTCATGTGTTTCTTCCTCAAGAATGTTGTTTTTGTAATTATAAGTTAGACGATGCTAATCATTTCTTTGTTTGATTGTTCTTTTACTAGAGATGTTTTTTCGAATCTTAATGAGAGTTTAGGGTGGGCTTGCCTTCCTCTAGGTCCTTTTTTAGATAATGTTGTTAATAACCTAAATGACGTGAAGGATTCTTGCTCGTCTGAGGACCTTGTGAAATATTGTATTGTGTGGTGGTTCATTTGTTTCCAGCGTAATCGAGTTATTTTTCAAGAAGCATGTTCCTCTGCGGGGGCAACTGCTGCTTCAATTGCAAAGTTTACCCATGATTGGGTGTGCTCACAATCTAGCAAGTTTCGGAGTCGATGTTCGGATTAGGCGGGAGCCGACAAGGAGGAGTGTGCCAAAGGAGATTGCTTGGGTTCCCGCTCCTAATTTGTGGTTCAAACTCAGTTTCGATGGGTCTAAGTTGTCTTTTGGAAAGGCTTCTTTTGGTTTCACGATTCGTAATCATATGGGAGAGTTGTGTCTTGCGGGTGCAATGGCTTTTTCCTCAGATTGTTCGATTCTTAAGGCTGAAGTGTAGAGTCTTTGTGAAGGTCTCCGAGCGGCAAGGTTTCTTGGTATTCGTTCTCTTGTTGTTGAAGGTGACAATTTTGGTTTTCATTAATTCTATCCGGCATTATTGGAAGGTTCCTTGGGAAATCAAATCTTTGATTATGGATCTTTGTGGAGGAGCCTTAGAGTTTCAAGCGATTTCTATCAATCATTGCTATCGGGGAAGCTAATCAGAGGGCGATTTTATGGCGCATCATGGTCATGAGGCTTATTCGCTTTTGTATTGGTTTTCTTCTTCTAACATTGTCTTTTCTTCCATCATCCGAAAGGATGCTGTAGGCTGGTCGTATTCTAAGGGCTAATCCTAGGTTGTTTTCTAATTATCAAAAAAAAAACTAATATTTTGCAATTACGCTTAATAAGATAACTATAATGGACAATTGGCTTTAAGTACCCTTTAACATGATTTTTTCTTCAAGTGGTCACTTCAAATATTTCGATCTGTTTCTGCATAAATTTAAACCCACTTAGATTAATGGGTTTTTCTATGATATACCCTTGTGTTTTTTAAAATTCTACCCCCTCCGTTTTTTTTAGATGTAACATACCAAAATGGCACGGAGATTAAGAGTTAAAAGATTAAGGGATTTAGTGACCAACAAGTCCATGTGATTAAGTTCGAAGTCAATTTAAATAAGTAGCTAATGCCCATGTGTCGCCTAAAGATTTTTACGAGGGAATGAGAGTTTGCAGCCAAATTTCTACTTTCCCTCCAACTTTTGAAAATGTCATTCAAATTTAAAAACCATACCATACTTATATAATGGGTTCCAACTTTTTTTAACAGACAACAAAATCACTCAAACAAAAAAAAAATTCAGAGGTTCATTTACATTGAGGAATTGTATTCCATTACAAAAAAAAAAAGGGGGGAAGAGAAAATTCTTGAGAGAAGACACTGTAGCTTGAGGAATGTCATGGATGTCATGTTGGAAGATGAAAGTGCTACTCCTGCTACAAATGATGGAGATACTACTGTTGCTGCTGAAGATGACGATGAAGGATTCATCCCAGAGGAAGAGATGTTGTTGCTTGAACTAGGACTTCAGGTAAGTGAGGATGAATATGAATCTGATCGAGATGATTATTTTGATTACATGGAGGACCTTGAATCTGAAATATTAGCACACTTAGATGAGTTAGATGAACAAAGAGTTTTGAATGATACAACAAACTTAGGTGGGTTTAAAAGGAAAAAACCGAGTTAAAGAATTGTCAAAGGAAACAAATTGCGGTAACACTCTTGCGAAGTCCGATGAAAACTTCAGTTACCCAAGGGTCTTATGAGCAACCTTGCACAATAATTTAGTGTTTGTAGACAGACAATTGGTAGATTATGGAAAGCAATAGTTCCACAAGTTAAAGAAGGGACCAATATCAACATAAAGAATGGGAAAAGAGGCACAGTAGGCAGGAAACCAAAAGTCATTGATATTGAACAAATTAGGGCTATACCAAAACGACAAAGACCCAACTTAAGAACCTTTGCTACTGCCTTAGGTGTTAGCCCATCATTCATTCATAGACTACTTAAACGGGGGGTTTTAAGAAGTCATAGCAATGCCATCAAGCCAACATTAAAGGAGCACAATAAAATTCAAAGAGTTCAGTGGGCATTGTCCATGATTATTCCTAGGAATGTCAACCAACCACCAAAATTCGAGAGATATGTACAACTTCATACATGTGGATGAAAAGTGGTTTTTCATGAGTAAACTTACCCAAAGGTATTACCTCTTGCCAAGTGAAGAAGATCCGTAGAAAGACATTGTCAATCTAAACGATTCATAACCAAGGTGATGTTCATGTCTGCAGTTTCTAGGCCATGGATTTCAGACAATGGCATTTGTGATTTTGATGGCAAGGTGGGAATATACCCATTTGTTGAAGATGTTGCAGCAATTAGAAATAGCAAAAACAGAGATGCGGGAACAATGGAGGTCAAAGCAATACAAAGCATCACCAAGGAAGTAATTAGGGGAGCATTTATCAATCAATTGATTCCGGCAATCAAAAGAAAATGGCCACCAAATGCATGCAAGACTATATGGCTTCAACAAGATAATGCACGACCTCATATAAGTTCGTCGACCACGATTTCGTGCAGCAAGGCTACTTCGATGGATTTAACATACAATTAATTAACCAACCAGCAAACAGTCCTGACTTGAATGTGTTAGATTTAGGTTATTTTGCAGCTATACAGAGTGTGCAACACCAAAAATGTCCAAGGGACATTAAAGAACTTGTCACAGCAGTGGAGGAAGCATATGAAGAGTATGAACCGAGAAAACTAAATCACACATGGTTGCACTTGCAAATGGTGATGACAGAATTGTTAAAAGTCAATGGCGGAAACAATTACAAAAACCCACATAAAGGCAAAAATAAATTGGAAAATTAGGGTTTGTTGCCAAGAAGCTTTACTGTTGAAGATGAGTTGATTTCTCAAGCCACAACATTTTTAGAAGATGGGTATATATTTGGAGCATCAGCAAGGGGTGGAAACAGAACATCAACAAATCAAAATAGGGTCGAGAATAGTAGCCAAGTAGTGGCCTCAACATCACAGCATTAAAACCATGCATTGGGCAGCAGCAAAGTAGTAATCGAATTCAACAACTTTTGATGCAGGTTTTACAAACTTTTTGTCTATGTACACTTTTTGTGCAAGTTTTATCAACTTTTTGTGCAGGTTTTATCAAGATTATGGGTTTAGTATGTTTGTAGATTCACTTAAGAAATTGTAGTGACATTATACGCCGTTATGCCTATGTTGTAATGGGGTTTGTGGAAATCATGCTTATGTAATCAAACATTTTGTAAGTTAGAAAGATAATTATGATATGTATTGAAGGAACTCCAAATTAATCACATTTGTTCCTTAGTGATCTCTCAGTCAATCTTCATTGAGATGAATTAACCAAATCTATTACAGATCACATGAACATCTCATACGAAAGCTAAACAAGAATAACCATTTCACATAGCACATAACAACAATACCAACATTACCATTACAACTACAACACCATTATCAACAATCCATCATACACCAGATTCTAAACATCTAAAAAAAAGGGAAAATGTAGAAATACTTAGCTTTCTCAATCATGCAGCTTTTGCTAATCAATGGTCCTTTGGAGCCTTTCCTTTTGACTTTGTGCTTTGCCTCCTCCACTCCTCATCACTTTCAGAAGAGTAGATCCAATACCTCATGGGTTCCTCGTCACTTTGAGAGTTACCGGTAAGACATGATACAAAGACTAATTAAGCAAATAGTTTGTACTCCTTCATGCAACAACGACAAACACAAATCACTAAAAATTAGCAAACACCCATAAATCAAAATCAAGAAATACCCATTAGCAGTGGCGGAGCCAGGATTCTCAAAGTGGGGGGACAAAATCCGGACGTCGGGCATTCGGGAAAAAAAACTTAGAAAAAAACACTACAACACAAATTGTTTAATACTTAATGTTTTACATTCAAAATTCCAAAATGCTTATAGGTGAATGTGAATTACTTTACATTTCGGAAAAAAAAAAACGGGTTGTTTTCCCTTAGCCTTGGACTTGTTTGAATTAGGTGAATGTGAATCACCTGACATTTCCTAAATAAATTGATAAACATTAATCAATTACATATCACACGAAACTAGTCAATTATAAAACAACTCATATTTACAACATCAAAATTAGAAATTAGAAATTACAAACTAAATGAACCTAAAACATGAATCAACAAATCAACACAATAAATCATGACCAAACCAACAACAAATCAATTCAACTAATTCAAGTATTCAACCATAAATCCATAATCACAAATTCACAAGTATCACAACCAAACAATGATAATTTTGAAAATACCATCAAGCCAACACATGTAATGAACTTAATCCATAAACATAATTTTGAAAAAGTTAAATAAAGCAATAGTACTCATAAGCTTCCTCCCTCGTTTTTACTGGAAAAAGCTACTCCATAAATCAAAAAGAAAAACTACTCCATATTGTTTTCTCAAAATGTTGAGGAGGCAATAATTTTAACTTACGGAACTCTCAAAGTGGCAAGATCCAATAATCGAACAATCTTCGAATTAAAATAAAACTTAAGTTCAAAGAAAACCCAGAATCGACAACTACCCGTAATCAACAAATACCCATAATAAATTAGGGAAATCAACAATTACCCATAATCAATTGCGTTTAAACTAGAAAAATCAACATATACCCACTTTATTCCGATTGCGTTTTGTCTTGAACAAACAAAATGTTCATAATCGATGTGAGTAAAAATTAAAGGGAGTATAACGAACGCAAAATAGGAAAAACAAGTAAGCATTTCAATTAGCTAGATCCAAAAAATCAAACCAGCTCGAAAAATACGGAGTAGAAAATAGAAATACAAACCTGTTGTTCGTCAAGTAATCCAGAGAAAGAGCTCCATTGTAGAGAAAACAAGAGAGAGAAAATGGTGAAGCACGGTAGTGAAGAGATAGAAAATTGGGGAAGATTGGAAGTTAGGGTTCTAATGAATTTCTTAGATCTGTAGAAGAATGTGTGGTTAGATAACCTTTTGATATGAATGTGTGGCTAAATTTTGATGAGGAATAAAAATCGGAGGGAGTAATTATTTATTGAGAGATGCATTAAATATAATTTGACAAGTTAATAAAGGGTAGTTTAGTTTATTAAATAAGGGTACAAATAGTCCTTTCACTATAAAAAAACTTTCTAAAAACGAAATGTTACATCTATTTTGAAACAGCCAAAAGTAGAAAGTGTTACATCTAAAAAAAAACGGAGGGAGTATAATATACCACTAATATTATTTTTAGTATACACTGTACCCCTGTGTTTTTAAGTTTTCTACACAGTACCCCTACCTTAAGTGTACGTAACGTTTACCGTTAAATTCCGACTAATTTCTGGGTTTCTCTCTCAACCCTCTCCCCACTGACCCCATGCCCGCCCCCCCCTCCCCCCTCCCTTCCACCCCCACGACTACCATGACCGCCGCCAGCCCCAGCCCCCACCCTCCCCTCCCCTTCGATTTCCAATCTAACTAACTCCGACAAATTTCCAATCTCCCGTGGAATCCCACCGGTTATCCATTATAATACCCAATATAAAGCTCTTTAAGTGAACCTAAATTCCCAATTTTCGTCGGAATATTCCCTTCAAGTTCATTACCAGAAACAGTAAAATACTCAAGTTTCCTCCATTGTCCGTACTTCGGCGGAATCTCGCTGAAAAAGTAGTTACCACCCAAATGAAGATGCAGAAGCTCCGACATGTTGACGTCTGAAAGAGGGAGTGAGCCGGTGAGATTGTTGTTGTAAACGTCGAGGATTTTGAGGTTGTTTAGAGGAGAGAGAGGAAGGAAAATTGGAGTTGAAGATGTTATTGGAGAGATTAAGGTGGTAAAGATTTGAGAGGAGAGAGAGAAGATGGGATTGGGCCAGAGAATGAGTTTCCTGCAACACTAAGGTTTTGGAGGTTGGTGACAAAACCTATGTCAGGAGAGAGAATTCTGGTGAGATTTAAGTCGGAAATGTTGAGTGAAATTACATTGGGGTGATGATTTGAAGAACATTTGATGAAATCCCAAGTGCAGTGATGAGTGGAAGTGTTCCAAGAAGAGAGAGAATATTATGGGTTGTCTGTAATGGCAGATTTTATACCAAGTAAAGCTTTTTGTTATGGTAATGTTATGCCATTGATTAAATGAAGGTGGAAATCAAGAAGAAACAGAAAAAGATGAAGAAGACTTAACGTCCGTTTTCATTAATACACACTACGGTTATTTTGTAGAATACTTAAAAAACACAGGGGTACAGTGTAGAATAAAAAAACATTAGGGGTATATTATAGAATTTTAAAAAACACAGGGGTATATTATAGAAAAATCCTAGATTAATTATGCATGTTTCCAAGGACTAAAACGGAAATAGTTATGTTGTTCGATTGAGTCATCTATATATGGTGTTCTTTAGCATAATAATTGTTTTGGTTATCATTCCTCTTCATTTTTTTTTGCTAATTAAGTAAGTATGTATATTTCCATCATCAATAACTTTACAACCTATAACACCACTCTAAATAGAACAACGGTTCTAAGAAGAGAAGAGAACTAAACAAAAGAAAGCCTATAAGGACAAAAACCGGTTATAATCTCTCCTTGCAACCTTTTGAGGCATTACAACTCTAATTCTCTCCTTTACAACTGTTTGATGAACTCTATCAAAATGCGAGGTCTTGGCACCATATTCTTCCAATAAGCATCATTCCTGCTTCTCAAGATACTATAAACTAATGCCGAAATACCAGAAAACCAAACAGCCCTCTGAAATTTGGACTTCCTACTGCGATTAATCCAGTGAATCAAACTAGCTAAATCATGTGTACCAGTGGTAATACCAAGCCAGGTCTTCAATTCTAAGATGCAGATCTTACTAAACTGATAGTCAAAATATAGGTGTTCATGTGTTTACGCACTACCGCACATAGTAAACAATCTGGAGAATTGCTTATTCCAATGCTAGCAAGTTTTGCTGTTGTCTGTAGCCTTTGATGAGCCGCAAGCCACACAATAAATCTGTGACGAGGAATACTCAGTCTATTCCACACCATAATGTCCCAGTGAACATGAGGAGGATCACCCATCAAAGTATTATAAATCTTACTCACCTTGTAGTGAGGCAGTGCATATAATTCAGCTCTTGTGAAAAATACTTTCAACTGGTTTTTCATCTCACAGATTTTGGCCCAATACCAACTAACACCAGAACTGGGGGAATAGTGCCACCAATCTTCATCTTTGAGGTAAACAGAGTGAATCCATTTAACCCACAAATTATCCTGCTTAGTGGCTATGGCCCAAACATATTTCCCCATATTAGCCATATTCCACTTGATGGTATCTCTGAAACCCAAGCCTTCTGCAGATTTATCACAACACAATCTCTCCCAAGCCACATTTCCACGCTTCAAACAATAAGAGTCCCCACTCCACAGAAAAGCTCTACAAATTTTTTCTATGTCTTGCAACACTTTCTTAGGGAGGACATAAATTTGAGCCCAGTACATATGAAGGCTTAGCAAGACGGAATTGATTAATAATGCTCGTTTGTGTAGGAAAGATGTTTAGAGCTCCACATTCTAATCTTAGCAACCATTTTCTCAACTAAGCAATCACATTGTGCAACACTGATTCTCTTAGAGCAAATTGGGACACCTAAATATTTAAAGGGAAGAGAACTCCTAACTAGACCAGAAGCATCAACAACCCTTTGCATCTCATTCTCAGACATCCCACAACAATACAAGGAAGACTTGGACACATTTACTTTCAAACCTGAAGACTCATAGAAAAGTTTAAAGGCTTGAAGTAGAAGATAAACTGAAGGAAATTCACCTTTGCAACAGAGAATAAGGTCATCAGCAAAAAAGGTGAGAGAGTTTCATATGGCTTTACATCTAGGGTGAAACTTGAATTGAGGGCGAGTACTCACATTCGTCAACAACCTAGATAGATATTCCATGCACAAGACAAAAGCAAGGGAGACATAGGATCTCCTTGCCTTAATCCCCGGAAGGCGAAAAAACCATGCATACTTCCATTCACCATTAGAGAGAATTTAGGTGAAATAACACATTCCATAACAATCTCAATAAAAGGATCAGGGAAGCCCAAATGCACCAACATCTCCTTTAAGAACTGCCAATCAACTGTGTCATAGACCTTCGCAAGTCCAATTTAATCATACAACTTGGACTAGCATATTTCCTTCCATAGGCCTTCACTAAATCCTGAACAACCATAATATTATGGACAATGTATCTCCCATGCACAAAGCCACCTTGATTTTCAGCAATAATATCAGGCAATACTAGTCTCAATCTACTACAAAGGACTTTTGTTATGCACTTATAGATTGTGTTGCAACATGAGATAGGTCTAAAATCACCTACATTACTAGGGCATTTAGATTTAGGAATCAATGTTATTACCGTTGCATTTAGTTCCTTGAGAAGCTTCCTTCCCCTCAAAACTTCCGAATTGCATCGAGTAAAATCGGCTCAATGATATCCCAAGCATCTCTAAAAAAGAGCCCTCCAAAGCCATCGAGCCCGGGGCTTTGTTTCTTGGGATTGAGAACAATGCTTTTTTCACTTCATCGGCGGTGTAAGGAGCCATAAGAAGTCGTATGTGAGCATCCGTGATTAAAGGACCACTTTGCACAATTTGAGCCACCACAGGCTTCCTATCAGACATGGCAGTACCTAGTAGTTTCTGGTAGTAGGATAAAAAAGCCTCATTCATGTCATTAATTGCATAGACATTATTCTGTATTCTTCTAGTTCTAATACTTCTATGGAACAGATTTGTATTTTCATCACCATCTTTAGCCCAACTTAACTTGGACTTTTGCTGAAGAAATTCCACGTAAGCTTTGTGCTTCATTTTGTAATCTTCAACTGCATCAAGTTCGGCATCAGCTATGTTACGGTTCCCAGGGATTAGCATGTGCATCATGGATCCGAGCACTAATCATATTTTGCTTGAGCTTTTAGCTCTCGCCGCTGGATGTCGGTGAAACCAAGCTTGTTTAGCTCTCGCAGGACTTCTTTATTAGCTTAAGCTTCCTACTAATAACAGACATCTTTGACCCAACAATCTGCATTTGCCAACAATTCCTAACTCTCTCTGCAAATTCAGGAGATAATCTCCACATGGTGAAGTATTTGAAAGGAAATTTCCCCTCATTTTGCCTTGGATACATAGACAACGAGTCGTGAGTATGATCAAAGTCTCCTTCATGTAGGAAACTACCCTCGGCATTATCATAACAATCCATGCAAGCATCGTTTGCCATGATTCTATCTAATTTTGAATAAACTCTTGCACTTCCTTGTTGCTTATTATTCCAAGTGAAGAAACATCTTGTACTTCTCACATCCTCCAAACCACAATCTAACATACATCTATTAAGTGGTTCCATATTAACACTCCTAACTGGAGCTCCTATTCTCTCATCCACATTTCTTACACAATTTAGATCTCCAAGAACTAACCAAGGGGAGTCAGATTTCAAGGATCTCAAATCATGCCAAAGCTTTTCCCTATTTGCACTTGCATTGTAAGCATAAATGAAGGTGCAAAAGAACCCAGTACTACCACTGACAGGTTGAACAAAACTATGAATCAACTGATCAGTTCCTTGAATAATGTTCACATTGAAAATCCCAGGTTTCCAAGCTAACACTATTCTTCCTCCTGGATGATATCTTATATTAGAAGTGAAACACCATGATCTGAAAGCATTTTATAAAGGCTACCAAGATGGCCAGCCTTTACCTTAGTCTCCAAGAGACCCACCAGCCCAACATTATGCCTTTGGATGAACTTAAGCACATCCTTTCTGCTTATTGGAGTTGTTGATCCCTCGGACATTCCAGCTCAATATTCTATCAATTATAGTTGGGAGGGTTCCCCCTGCTCATCTCATCTTCCTAACCACCAACATCAACCACTTCATGCCTTGAGCTCTCACCTGTATCCAACAACTGGTAATTATTAGCAGTGTTAGTTAGCTTAACCTGAGCAACCTTGACTCTTATTGGATTTAAGACCTTCTGAAATCCATCAGGATCTACTGCACTCTTTGCATCATCACCAGTAGGCACAAGTTGTGCATTCACAACCTTCTCAGGATGCTTAACCTTCCAGACTTGTTTCTTTTTCACCCTGCAGTCTGCCTCAACATGCCCATTACTTTACAAGAAGCACAAACCACTGGCTTCCATTCATAAACCACATCAACTGTAGTTTTATCACCATGTTCATTCAAAAAATTGATCTGATCTGGGAGCTTCTTATCCATCTAAACCTCAACAAGCACTCTGGCAAACTGAACTTTATCCCTCTTTTTTGTAGCTTCATCTCTCTGAATAGGTTTACCAATTGGTTCTACAATCTTATACAAGGCTTTCTCACCCCAGTATTTAATGTTTAGTTTCAATTGAACCCAAATTGGCACCACCTTAATATCTTCTCTATCAAAATCCATACCAGCATCCCATGGTTTGATGATTAATGGTTTACTATCAAAGAAGTAATGACCATTTAAAATTTTATCTCTATTTTCCATGGAAGTTAACCTCACAATGAAAACTCCCTTATTAACCAAAGCTATCTTATAAACTTTAAAATTCTTCCAGATTCTGTGGATAAAACCTTCCATTACATGAATTGGAGGGTTCGCACCAACAACATAACAAACCACAGCAGAATTCCAAAAATCAATTTCCTCTTTAATATCATCAAAATCTATGCGAATTCGGAATTATGCCCAGCAATATTATCATCAGCAACATTTTCCAATTCTTGTAAAATAGGAATTGGTCTAGGAGTTACCTCTACGTTCTGATTCGAACTTGATGGCCTGGAATGTCGATGAATCGAATCCAACCATTCATTGAAGGTAGTCTGAATTTCTGAATTCTGTTTCAAGCTCTGAATCGAAGTTTTTGGGGTAAGAACCTCGTCGATTCCATCACCAAATTGGATCGGTTCTATGCCAATTAACTCATCCATTGAACGGACCTTAAGCGCTTGAGAGTCCGAAGGACCTCTAGGATTTTCAGCAGTCTTCCCTCGACCTCCATCTTTTCTTGCCATGGCTACGGTGCTGAGCACCGAGAGAAAAGAAGGAGGGAGGGAAAATCGCCCTTAAATCGCCCTGCTCACCTTTTCGCTGTTGCGAGTTTCTCTGTCCTGTATGCTTCGGATTAGGCTTGTTAGTCCTACCTCAAAGTTAACTTCCATTCCTCTTCATTATTATAGGCACATTGTCCTCTTGTTGTGAAAGTCGAAATAAAGGAGGAGAGAAAAGTTTGGTGTTCTGGTTTTTTGGGAGAAGTGGAGGAGAGAGAGTAGAGGAATCTTTGTAAAAATTCATGATATTTACTGTGCATTTGTTGGGATGGAATTGAAAAAGAATGTGAAAGTTAAGGAAATAAAATAGTGAAGGAGGAAAGAGAATTGGGGGGGAGAGAGAGAGTAAAGAATTAAGGGGGATTTATTTCTTTAATCCTTTATGTGTTCCCCACTGGCCAGAATCTTGGCCGAAGCTTGAGCTAGGTGGTAATTTTTAGTGAATTGAGAACTTTGAGGTGGTAAAATTGAAAAAAAGAAAGAAAAGGTGGTAAAGCATAAAACATGTTATTTGTAAGGTGGTAAAAATCAAAATTCCCTTAAATTTTGGCATTAAAAATAAAGGTGATGAGCTTGATAACAAAAAATAAAGATAAAGGTGATGAAAATATATGAATACAAATACAATAGGCGACATGACCTGATAACACAACATAAATACGATCTTAAAGAAAGGTTAGGGTTGAGATTTTCGACCCAATACAATTTATTAAATGACTTGACATGAACCTGGTATGATATTAAACAGGTTAGTTTAAGGTCGAAATTTTCTAAACGAAAACAAGGTGAATTGACTTGAAAAATAAAAGTCCAATCATTTTAACTCTGGGCTAGCCCAAATATTTCGCCCCAAATGAATAAAGAGTCCAAAATAATCTTAAAAGCCCTAAAAGACTAAGGGTCCGTTTGGTTTGATGGAAAAAAATTTCTACGGAAAAAGGTTTTCCACGAAAAATATTTTCCATTAGAAAGTGCAGATAATCCTTTGTTGGTTTGATGGAAAACTATTAAGCCTAACAAGAAAAATAGAGATGTTGAAATGAGAGAGTGGATAAAAATGGTTTCCCTTCAAATTTTGGAAGAAAGTGTTTACAAAGGGATGCAAAACTCTTTTCCACCTTAGTTTTCCTTTTTAAATATCTTGTCCAACCAAACAACGGAAACTGAAGAAAATAGTTTTCTCGGAAAACATTTTCCTCTAAAACAAACGAAGCCTAAAAAACAAGGAACAAATGGTAAGAGGACTGACTTGTTTCAGTTGCGCAAGGTATCTGTTCAATTTTTATTTCATTTTTGTAAACTCGGTTTTATTAGGTTTGGAAATCTAATATTAATTATTTCCTTTTTTTTTGTTAATCGCGATTTTCAATCAAATTGGGGGTAATTGCGTTGGTCAGTTTTTGTGGTGTTTCGACATTAAAGGTGAGAAATTTCTATATTAAATTGTTGATATTGTTTGTTTGTTGCGGTGAAATTAGGGTTAGTCGCAATGGCGGATCCAAAATTTAAGATTAGGTGGGCTAAATCAAATTTAAAATACATGTGAAGTTTGATCATATACTACCTCCACATTTTTATTAATTTTGATGCTTTAACTTTTGAACTATATATTAATATATATACTAATTTCAACCATAACTTTTTGGACAAATTACGTTATTTAATTATGCTTTTTCTTAAAAAAAATGTGTTTTTGTCGATTCAAGGAAATTTTTAATTCATTTATAAGATGTACTAAAGCTATAACTCAAGTAGAATTTTCTAACAAATAATTAATACACGAGTTAAATGCACCAACTTGGTACTTAACTTTTCCTAAAGTTGCAGTTTGGGTACTCAAATTGCACTTTGGGCAATTTGGCTGCTAACTCCAATTCCCCCCTCCTCAAAAAAGATCCACCACCCCCCATTCCCCACCGGCCACCACTCCACCTCCTCCCATTGGGAAAAGCAAGAACCTGCGCTTGACTTACTTACGATACGAACAAATTCAACGTCAACTATAATTTGATTAATTCCCAACCTAAAAATCCATCAATTTTTAATTCTCATCAATTTTTAATTCTCACCTTTTCCCCTATTTTCTTTATTTATTTGATTCGAAATTCATCTCTAAAGTACCAGTAAAAAGGAGTATCTATGAATTTTTTAATTTTCTCCATTTTTCGTTTTAAAGAGACTCCCGTCTCGTCTTCTACTTATTGTCATAGTCTTCTTCTCCTCTCCCCAAACAAAAAAAATCTATCAAAATATAATAAGGGATGAGAGAGAAAGTGAAATAACCCAGAAAATTCTCGACTAAAATTAAGTGAAGAACATAAAATTGAAATTCAGATTTGATTCAATCTATCTATTTTCTCTGAATTAAGCTCTGTTATGTTCTTATTACCCTCTTAATTTCGATTTTCCCCATGCTAGAAAATTCAACCGCTTATTTTAGGGTTTAAGGAATTTTGTCGACTTTGGTTTTTTGGAAATCAATGATGAAATAACTTGATAATCTTCATGAATTCAGATTTAGAAAACTTTCACAGCATCAGCAGGGTCCAAATTGAGGATAGGTGTATAACATACTCACATATTGCTAGGAGGATACCCTGTTAAAAGGCTCCATCGGCCACCACATCAATTCAATTTCTATTGTAGTCGTGCAGATGGTACAACCAAGGGTATCGTCTTGCTCATTGGAGAGTGCCAAATGAGCAGAAAAGAAGGGAGAGTTATAATTGAGCAGAAGATAGCCTTAGGTAATAGGTGTAATATGTGCACAACACACTCGCTCGAGCTTTTGTTCAAGTATTTAGTTGAGTAAAATAACAATGAAAGAAAATTATAACACCTTTCACTAGGACATAAGCGAGTCTAAAGAAAACTATTGGTGTTATTGTTAGGTGTCCTAACAAGGGTCTGTTGTTGATTGACACAGTCAAGATAGTCTTATTGCTTTTGATGGAGATGCTCTAAGAGTGTGAGTTGTATTTAGACTAGTAGGACATTGGTGAAAATCTCTAGGAATAGCAAATAAAAGCTCAGTATACAGGGAAAGTTGTTATATTTAAAAAAAAGGTAGTGCCTAATATACGAAAATGAGAGAAAGCATGAAGTTTTTACTCCATGCTTATAGATAAAGTGACAGCAAAAGCATGAACATTTCCTAAATATGAACATCTAACTCACCATTACTCTTGACTAGCATAGAATATACTTCGACTAATTCATAAATTGGAAACCAATTACTTTTTCCTTGGTTAATTTTCACCCCAACAAAATAATGATGATGCATAAGCACTAGGAAAATTCTCATGCCATTTGTCACCGAACTTCAGAATCTGGTTTCAAATTGCCTATAATATTCTTCCTTTTCTTTACGTCATACTGGCAATTGGTATATGCATAGTATCATATATTTAACATGTAAAAATTCAGTAGGAAAATACTTTGCAAATAATGGATCCATACCCCCAAGCTCTTTTGCAGCATCTACCAGCCTCCTCTTTCCTGACAAAAATGGTTGTATCGTCTCTAGAGTAATTTTCTTTTGTGTCTTTTCCTTCTCATTACGACTTTGATGGTCCATGTTCTGCTGATTTTCCAAAACACGAGGACTGTCACCATGTTCATATGAACTAATGGTGTCCGCTTGTCCATTACGATATTGGATGTTCTCTGTAAAAGACCTTGCCTCGTGTAAATTAGCATCTGATTCTACAATTAAGTCATCGACACAGGTTCCCGCATGATCGTTCCAAAGCAATGTTTTCAACAAGGCATGTTGGTTGTCATCTCTATGCGGTTCTTTTCTGACATTAGAATGAGAATCTGTTTGCAGAAAACTTGGATTTTCAGCCAATACATCAACAAAATACAAGTTATTATTAATAACTCTTACAAATCATGGAAACTCTATTAGACCGCATTGATGGGGTTTGCCATTTATCAGTCGAGTCTTGCAACCACACACTACCAAGAAGAAGACACTAAATTTGAGATTAAAAAAAAGCAATGTAAATGATGGCATATGAATTATTAGAAGCTCGTACCTGCAGGATTCTGAGCAATTCTGAGCAAGCCCAAATTTGCAGGCATTTCTTCGAATTCACAACTCCGGAGATTTAAGTATACCAAATTGTGTAGCCTTTTGACGGTCTTAGGCAGGCAGAGAATTTCAAGCCCACAGATAAACAGGTGGGTGAAGTTTGTGAGCTTCCCAATGGAATCTGATATATCAGCACAAAACTCAGTACATACAAGTGATACAACTGGGAGCTCCGCACTGATGGAAGAGAATCAGTGTTATTTTCAATCCATGACCCTAGTTCCAACTCCAAATCCAAACCCAGGGAACCATCCAAATCCAAACCCAGGGAACCATCCAAATCCAAACTCAGAGAACTATCCAAATCTATGCCAGGATACGACTCCTCAAGATCCCATACACAGGAACTGTCTAAGTCTATCCAAAAATTCTCCTCCTCCACTATCATTGGTGATGCCATTCCCCCTTATTTCCTACCAGGAGGAACAACAGCAAGTGGCTACTTCAATATTATCTTTTTTTTTTTGTTATGATTTATGAAATGGAGAAAAACACAGAGCTATAATATTGCAGCTTTGGATTTGATGACAACCACAGCCAATTAGTCTATTACTTAAATAGGAGAAAAAGTATGCGAGAAAGGATTAAGGAGTCAACTCCTACCGCATTATATGTTCATATTCTCACCAAAAACAAATTCAAAAGTGTCCTACTTTACATAAAGCCTTCCCACCACCACTTTCAAAACTGCCTTACTTGAACCTGAACCCCTGAACCCCAGAACCCTTGAACCCCAAATCAACCTCAACTTTATGCTCTACTTACTCTATTTCACTAGTTTTTACTTCCTAGTTCCTCCATTTATTAAAAATTACAACACTTTAACTTACACGATTCACTACTTTATTTTGACCATATCTTTGACACACAATATTCAAAACCAATGGCATTATGTAATGTTTTCGGTATTAAGGTACTCCCCTCCATTCTTTTTTAATTGCAACGTTTCGAAATTCCATATTAATTGCAATATTTTCTTATTTGAATATATACTCTCTCTCTATCTCTCTATTATTACACGGGTTCGACCTTTTATTTATTTCTATCTCTCCACTTCACATAACTTTCTTTAAAAAAAAATATGCCAAAGACTAATGTTGTAATAAATATAGAACGGAGGAAGTATATTTTTATAAGATTAACTTTTTATAATTTTTACTAATAAATTATTCAAAATATTAGTAGTGAAGTTGTCTTTTCACAAAGCATGCAAATTAACAAGAATAGTCAGCTAAATTATTCCCCAACAATGGTATGGGGATATTTTCACAACTTTACTAGTATAAGGTCCATAACTAATTCATCGCTTCTTTATCTAATGAGATTAGCCAAATAGAATTTCTCATTTAGCAATAATACGCGTTCATACTCCACTTTTGATGATGTCTTGGTAACTTATTTAGTTTTTTGGATTGATTTTCGGTAAATACTCTAAAATAATCTTCTATTATAAGAGTTAACTAACTCCTAGAAACTTCATCATTTTACCCAAAATTATAAGTCACGAGTTAGAAATTCACAATAATGGATTATTATAATTTACTAAAATAAAGAAACGAGGAAAAATATGAAGTAAAAAAATAGAATTAAAATTTATCAATGGGGGTAACGATCTTCATAGCACCTGAGCTGATCAGAAGCATCAGGAATATTATTCGTCAAACAAAGAGGGTTCCATTCCTGATGCTGGTATTGGGTGGGTTGGCTTCATGAACGATCGAAAAGTCCTAGAAGGTAATGAAAAAGTGATCGCTTCTTCTGCTCTGCAAACGGAAAGTCTTGCGCTTTTACGGGGGTTATCTGAAGCAGAGAAAAAGGGTTTCTCATGCATTAGAATCTTTACGGACTCAATAAATCTTCTTCGCTTCTGCATAAAAGATCAAGCTCCGTTTGACATTTCTGGTATTATGCATGATGTCAAATCAAAATGGCGGAAATTCCTCTTTTGCGAAATAAAGAAGGTAGATAGAGTTGACTAGGGTGTAAGCGGACTGAAAAGTCCGGAGTCCACGTCTAATCGGTCAAACTTGTCGGACGATGAGCTAAAATTTTTTTGGATTGGACTCGGACTCAAATTTTCGAGTCCAAATATTTTGGTTGGATTGGACTCACCCCTTTGGAGTCAATAAGTCCTCCAAAAATATTTATATATATAATATATATTTAATATTTATATATATAATATAAAAGATTTATGTGACTTATTTTATTGAATGGATATAATGAGCTTAAGTTTTCAAATTTAATTATGAGAAAACGTTGTGGATCATTGAATCTAAATCGGAGAAAAAAATAATATAATAATCGGACTGGACTGGACTGGATTCGGACTCAAGAAAAAATTATCGGACTGGACTCAAAAAATATTTGGATCGGACTTGGACTCAATTTCTCGAGTCCAAAAAACTTTGAACTGGATTTGGATTTGGCAAAGTCCAATCCAGTCAAATCCACTTACACCCCTAGAGTTGAGGTTCTCCTTGCCCACAACCTAGCCATAGGAGCTAGGAAGGGGAACTTTATACTTTAATGCTTTTTGTCTCTGTTTGTTCTTGCTGTCAAAAAAAAAAAAAGAGGGTTCCATTCTTCTGTCCAGTCATAATTCAATACCCCCCTCTCTCTCCTCTGACTTCTGCTTGACTACTGGGACCCACCAACACACTATCATCTTCTTCATTCTTCTTTTCTTTTTCTCCAGCAGATGATGGTTCAACTGTAACATTATCTACTGCAATTACCTGAGATTTTGTGAAAGATGATTGAAAAGCTGAAAATATTCTTCAGCTTAGAGAGAGAGAGAGAAAGATACAGATAGAAGAGTTTAGAAAGAAAGAAGAAAGTGTATTACAAACTTGTTACTGCACAGAGAGGGAAAGCGTGTATATATATACACTTATTAGCTTACAATAAACTTGTAACTAATTGTGACATCTAATAACAAACTAACTAATTTGTAACATCCCCCCTCAAGCAAGACTTGGGGGTTTGGAAACAAGTCCAAGCTTGGTACACATGAGAGAATGTTGTTCAGCACCCAGGGGTTTAGTCAGAATATCTGCAAGTTGTAAAGCTGACTTCACATGAAGGATGTTGATGAAGCCTGACTGAACATAATCCCTGATAAAATGGCAATCAACCTTGAGATGTTTGGTACGTTCTCAGCTATGTATTTTGCAGCTATGTTGTCACAAAATAAATTAATAGGTTGTTCAACAGAGACGCCCATGTCAGATAAAAGACCTTCAAGCCAAATCAACTCACTGGTGGAATAACTCATGCTTCTGTACTCTGCTTCACAAGTACTTTTGGAAGTAGTTTTTTGCTTTTTAGTTTTCCAAAATATCAATGCATTGCCAAGAAACATCGCATAACCAGAAAGTGATTTTGCTGAGAAGGGACAAGAGCCCCAGTCCAATAAGCTCTAAGATTGAGATCACAAGAAGAAGGGAAGAAAATACCAAGATTAATGGTGCCCTTCAAGTATCTCAAAATATGCAAAGCAGCTTGCAAATGAGGCTGAGCAGGAGACTGGAGAAATTGGCTTAATTGCTGAACACTATAGGAGATGTCGGGCCTGGTCATATTAAGATAGAGTAACTTCCCAATAATCCTTCACTGACTCGGGGTTAGAAAGAACGAGGACCATCTTCAATACTCAATTGAAGATTCTTTTGAAGAGGAAAGGTGTAGGCTTACAATCGAGCATATCAGTATCTTTAAGAAGATCCAAATTAAAATGTACTTCCTTTGATGCAAAAGAATACCAGAACTATTTCGTGACACCTTAATACCTAGGAAATATTTTAAGGAACCCAAGTCCTTAATAGTGAAAACATCATGTAAAGACTGTTTCAAACGACCATTTCGAGCACATGAATTGCACGTAATCAATAAGTCATCAACGTATGCAACAACGAGCGAGTGAAAGTATCACCATGACCCTTTTTAATGAAAAGCGAATAGTCTTGAGTAGACCGAACATAGCCTAAACTCAAAAGATGTTTGCTTGAGTTCAACATTCCACTTGTCACGGCGGCTTGTCTAAGGCCATACGAGAGATCTCTTTAGTTTGCAAACTAATCTAGGAGAAGCCTTAGAGTATCCTTGAGGAGGTTGCATATAAATTTCTTCATCAACATAACCATGAAGAAACGCATTATTGATATCCAAGCGATGGATATCCCACTTGTCTAGCAGCGACGAAGAGCAATAAGAACTCGACGGTAGTAAACTTAGCAAACAGGCTGAAAGTATGCTTAAAATCTTTACCCTTTATCCGCTTATCACCACGAGCAACCAATCTAGCTTTACAACGTTCTACAGTGCCATCAAGATTAAATTTAGCCTTGTAAACCCATTTAGAGCCAATAGCCTTCTTATCAGGTGGTAAAGAGGTAAGCTCCCAAGTATTATTTTTCTCCAGGGCATCAAGTTCTTGTTGCATAGCATGAACCCATTGAGGTTGATCTTTAGCTTGAGCATAAGAACTTGGCTCACTTGTAGAAAGAACAGTAGCTAAAGATGCAACAGAAGTGGTGTCCAAAAAACAAAGAGAAGGTTCAACTAAACATGGAAAGCAGAAGAAGTTTTTGTAGTAAGAAAATCATTGTATTTGGAAGGAAAAGTAGAAGGTCTAGTAGATCTCCTTGGTGGAGGAACAGGAGAAGAAATTTGTGGAGAAGGAGATGAATAAGAACTGATAGAATCAGAAGAGCAAGTAGACAAAGGAGAGACATAAGTAGGATCAGAAATAGGTGAAGTACTAGAATTGGTAGGAGAAGATGAAATAGGAGTATGTACAGGTGAAAGCACAGGAGAAGGAACAGAAGAGAGAGATGTAGGAGTTGTAAGTGGTGAATCATCAGAAGAAAAGGCAGGATTAACCAAAGGAAAAGTAGGAGAAATGTCAGTAGAAGGAGGTGAAGAGAAAGGAAAAACATTTTCCTTAAACAAAACATCTCTACTAAGAAAAATCTTGTGAGATTCTAAATCATAAAGCTTGTATCCTTTTTGAGCATATGGATAGCCAAGCAAAATACATTTCTTAGCTCTTGGTGCAAGTTTGTCATGGGTTTTGCAAGCAGCATAACATAAACAACCCATAACCCTCAAATGGTCATAAGAAGGAGTTTGTTTGAGCAAAACTTCAGATGGTGTTTTCCAACCAATAACAAACTGGGCATCAAATTTATAAGATAAGTAGCGGTTAAAAGACATTCTCCCCAAAATTTTACAGGAAGATTAGCATGAAACATCAAAGAACGAGCAGTTTCAAGCAAGTGTTTGTGTTTATGTTCTACCCTTCCATTCTGTTGAGGAAGCCCAGGAAGACTTTTCTGATGAATGATACCCTTAGAAGAAAACAAAACATGACAAGTTTATTGGACAATTTCAGTCCCATTATCACTTCTAACTTGCTTGACAAAGTATCATGAAATTGATTCTCAACATAAGCACCGGAAGCAAGTAATAATATGAGGAACCTGTTGTTTAGTATGTAATAAATGTGTCCATGTCGTTCTAGAATGATCATCTAGAATAGTGAGAAAGTATCTAGCACCAGTCAATGTAGGGGTTTTATAAGGACCCCATAGGTCAATGTGAATTAAATCAAAACAAGCAGATGCAATGGAATGTGAAACGAGAAATGGCAATTTATGATGTTTGCCTAACACACATGCCTCACAATGAAAATCATCCACTTTATTAACAAAGAACATTATGTACAGGAATGTGTTTAAATTTTCCAAGTGAAAGATGACCACATAGCATGGAAAAGATCAAAAGAAGGAAAACTAGTGGATGTAGACAAAGCAATAGAAGATTTAACAGAAGGAGAAGGAACTTCCTTCATGAACTTATATAGTCCATGACGTCTCTTCCCAAGAGCTTTGACAACATCATTAGAAAGGTCCTGGAAGAGACAATGATCTTGATCAAATTTAGCATATAAAGCATTTTGATCAAGAAGCCTACCAACTGATAGTAAATTGTGCTTAAAAGAAGGAACATAAAAGACATTTAGAAGAGTAATGTGAGAAGTTAAATGAATAGTGCCAACAGTAGACACTATTTTAGAAGAACCATCAGGAAGAGTAATTTTAAGTGGAGATGAAAGCTTGTGTGTGTTAGCAAACATTTCTAAATGAGCTGCCATATGATCACTGGCGCCCGTATCAATAATCCAAGTATGTGCATAAAACTTGTCCGAAATAAGATCAACATGCAAAATTGATCGTAGGAGAGTAATCAACGAAAGAGCGGATTCGAGACTGCACCATCTTCATAAATTCTTTGAACATAGAAGAAAGAGCAGCATTATCAACAGAAGATCTAGAAGAGCTAGAACCAGTAGAATCAAAATCCAGAGGATGTTCTTGAACATTAGCAACTAATCTTCCAGAAGATAAAGAAGACTGATTAGAATTATGAGTGGATTTTGCTTTTAACTCTTTGAACCAATCAGGTTCACCAACAATCTAGAAACAAAACTCCTTAGTGTGACCTTTGGTCTTACAATGATCACAGAATCTATCAGTCTTTGATCTTTTAGAGTCCTTCAAATCTTTCTTATAAGGAGGTCTGTATTTTGAAGAAGAATTCCTCATGGAAAGGAGAGCACTCATTTCCGAAGTAGAAGTTTCAACACTCAGAGAAGTATGTTTCTCAATTTGTTGCAAAATCTGGTATGCTTTATTAACAGTAGGAAGAGGATCCATACTCAATAGATTTGTCTTAACAGTATTACAGCTAGTATTTAGACCAGCAATCAATTGAATCAGTTTCCTGAGTCAACAATGGCGAAAAACGAAACAGTAAGAAGGAGGAATAATACCAGAATAGATAGCGAAGGTTTAGGCTAGAATCGAAAAAAAAAATCTGATACCATGAAAAGCTGAAAAAATTCTTCAGCTTAGAGAGAGAGAGAATGATTCAGATAGAAGAGTTTAGAAAGAAAGAAGAAAGTGTATTACAAACTTGTTACTGTACAGAGAGGGAAAGCATGTATATATATACACTTATTAGCTTACAATAAACTTGTAACTAATTGTGACACCTAATAACAAACTAACTAATTTGTAACAATGATGATGATGATGATGAATTGGGTTTTTTTATTTGAGTGTTTAAGATGGTTATGAAGGTAGGAGTAATTTGATGGGTTTTGTGAGAGATTAATAAGATTTGGGTTTTTCTGGTATTTTTAGTGTAATAGTGTTTGTACTGAGAAACAAGGTTTTGAAGGGTGGATTATGGAAGAATTGCTTGCAAAATTGCCATTTTTTTTTGTTGGGGGGTTTTACAAAAGTGGAAGGTGCTCAAATTGATTGGTTATATTGGAAAGAGAAAGAAGAAGAAGGGCATGGTTGCTTGGTACGCTGGCGCATGGCTCCTGAGTCCTGGCCACATGTTAGTACGTGGGATTTGGGAAGCTTTTGTACTCATGTTTATTGTTGATCATAACTTGTGAATTAGGCTCTTCCAACATTATAGGGCGTGTTCCGCAACGGTAGCTATAGACGCCTGTGGTAGTAGCTTTTAGTTGTGAGAATAGTTGTTAGCTATGCTGGTAGCTGTTAGTGATTGGTGTGTAGCTGTCCAAGTAACGGTATAATATATTGATGTTCGGTCCAGGTAACGGTATAATATATTGATGTTCGGTTGTCCAAGTAACGGTATAATATATTAATGTTCGGTCCAAGTAATGGTATAATATATTGATGTTCGGTAAAAGACACAGTCAAAGTAGGTGTTTACAAATACGATAAATTTGATATGACTGAAAATAGGCTTGGGCAACCCAGTAAGGAGGAGGAGAGTTCGGTCCACATACAAGCCCAAAGGAGGTTCCATACTAAAACCAATTGGCAATAGTAAGAGTAACTCCTATAGCTTATATTGTAGTACTTTCTCTCCTCTTTCTTCAATGTGGGATAAATCACATGTACACAATATATATGGGGTTCAACAAAATAACTAGTTAAAAGACACTATCTAATTAACGATATAAGATATTGATGTTCGATAAAAGACACTGTCAAAATTGTTGTTTATAAATAACTACTTAATATATGATTTATACACCACTAAACGCTTTTGACAAACACTACTAAAACACTACTTATACTACTAAAAGCTACTTATACCACTACCTAACCAAACACTATATTTTTCTTAATTAGTGTCTTGATTGAGTCAAAACACTAAAAGTTACTTCAAAATCTTTTACCGAACAGGCCCATAATGTTAGAAATTGGTGTTTATTGTGTTGGACTGTTCCTAAGTGTTGATTATAAATATATAAATAGATATTTAGCTATTTAAGTTGGTTGCACAAAACTCATAGATAGACCCATATTATTAAACAAGTAGAAGTTGCTCAAATAACAAATTGATTGGTTATATTAGGGAGAGAGAGAAGAAGAAGAGCAAGGTTGCTTGGTACGTTGGAGCATGGCTCCTGGCCACATGTTACGTGGGAAGCTCTTGTACTCTTGTTTATTTATTCTTGACCGTAAGAATGTGAACTAGTTTCTTCCAAATAATTGTGACATTAGGATTAGAAACCTTTTCTTTACAACGGGGAGGTAGTAGGATTTAGAAGTCTGCTTTTCCGAGTGGAAGTACTTGGCTTACAAATTTTATCATAATGAGCAAAATATAATAAGGAGTAAAGTTTCAAATAAGCAAATGGGCAGATTTTAGTCTTGTATGATGAATGAACTCGTACTTGGCTTGAGTAATGTCTCAAGTTATTATATTTTTATATTTGATAGTTGATATATTATTGTTATTAATTTACTAGCACTGTCAATAAATATTAAAATCAATATATTTCATTAAAAGGCGTGGAGAAGAATTGCACTTCAGCAAGTGGTATATCTTTATTATCATGTTTGCTCTCATTGTTTTTTATCCAAAAAAGTTGTGCAATAGGTTTTAATCATCTAAGAGTAACTTCACTGGTTAGCTAAAATGATACGTGGCTAAAGATGCCACATCATTTTCCTTAACTAATTTCATCTTTAACCAACTTTTCTTTAGTGGTTTAGCTAAACTATTTGTTGCTTAGGTAGGTCCCACAACCACTTTTTTCTTTTTTTTATATATAAATTAGTACTTATTGAAAAGCTATGTGTTGTGTAGGACCAAGAGTCTGATGGAATTGTCACCATCTGTTCGTGAATGTACGTAAAAGCACAGATGAAATTTATATTCTCTATTCTTTGGGGAGCGGAGCGCAAATCGTTTTTTAATCAAATTATATATATATATATATATATATATATATATATATATATATATATATATATATATATATATATATATATATATAAGTGAGTTCATATGAGAATGCATACTTACATGAGAAATGAGAATGAATTTTACACGCTATAACTCTAATGAACAAGTGATGTAACTCTAATGAAAAAGTGATGTGACTCCAAAAAAAGAATATTAGAAAAAAAAATAAAAAAAAATAAAAATTTTGGGTTCAAAATTTTTTCTGAGTTATAACTCTAATGAACAAGTCTTGTAACTCTAATCCAATCGTGTGGTTGAGATTCATTTTCATTTCTCATGTAAGGAGCATTCTCATGTGATCTTACCCTAATATATATATATTTGGCAACAAGTACACACAACAAACATCAAAAGAAAACACTATCCATTACTTAGGCCATTAGCCTTTTTATGGGCGACACAAACACAGACCTTGAGACTACTAGGACTTAAACAACAATTATTATTACAAGACCATGGACGAATTGGATATTTAATATTATACGAACTATAAACATGAGTAGCACACTTTTTTCTTGGGTGATAAGACTTCCAATGAAGGGGGATGAGTACACAATACACTTCCTTTTTTTTCTAACTTCACACCTACAACCACAATCAAGGTTAGTGAAGAGATATGGGACCTTCTTGTTGGCAGACATCTTCCTTCTCTTACTATTCTTCGACTGAATTTGGGATGATCCATATGTCTTTACATCAAACCTCCTCCTCCTTGTCTTGATCTCGGGTTTGACTGAAAAACAGAAGAGGGGATCCATAGTTGTGTGAGAAGGATGACCAAAATCCTCTCTCGAGGTAGTACTAGCCTGTTCACAAATTGGTTGATTATCTTCGGTAGTCAAACAAGAATTGACTCCAGATAGCATCTCCAATATATCTGCATTATCCTGAACCTCCTCTTCTAAGTTTGAATGATCACTCGATTGAGTTGAGCAAACCCTTTCTTGAATGCGATTGCCACTATTGTTGTTTAATTTCTCCTCCATCACATTAGCCATTTTTACTTCCATGAAGGAACCCGACTTTGCATTGTGCAATCTGAGAGTTCTTCCTTGAGTCATTAAATGGTAATCCTTTTTTTTTTTTAGATTGCTAAGAAAGAGCCCTGCCTCCTTCGGCTATGAAACCGATATTTGGGCTCTGCAAAATTAACATTTTCAGTCTTGACACAAATTCTAGATTCATCCGTCAAACAACTCATTGAAGATGTCTCTGAAGAAGCTACTTCCCAAATCTAGCCATTTGTATGGAGACTTACCTCCTCGTAGTGGAGGCCACCAGATAGCTCAGAGTTGGTATACGATATTTCCTCTCTCTCTTGCTTATTCTCGACCATGTCGAGCTTTGCATTTCCACCATTATTGCCACAATTAGGATCTTCCTTTACTGAGAAATCAGGCCCACCTTTCCCCTTAATGAAGCACACGTATAGCTTTTCTTGGGTTCCATTCTATGAGAGGGTAATCCAATTCCTAACCAACTGGGATATTCTCATTTGGCGGACAACTATGAAGAAGACTCTTCACTTCACTTAACTGTTTAAACACTTCTTGATTCGATGGCTCTATCTCATATGCAAATGATAGATCCCAATAAGCCTCTCCAATTCCATGGCAGCATACCCTCTTCTAAACAAAGCGTTAACATTGATTGGATAGTAATTGAGAACAATTGTGCAAATTTTACCAACTTGATCAAACTCCTTTTTCTTGAAGAAACAAACAACTAGATTTTAAGCAATACTACATCCTAACTCACTGAATGAGGCTCTAACATTATCCTTCTCAACATCCAATTAAGAAAGAAATTGACCACTAAAACCATACTTCTCTAAGGCACTCTCAATGTCACCTTGCTTGAATAGAAGGTTCCCTTCTTCTTTGAAGATCTTAAATGTTCCAAAACTTCACTAGGATTTTCAAAATTTGAAATATAAACATACAATTCTCTATCCGCTTTTTCCAAATGACCCCCTTCAATTAGGAGAGTTCTAATCTCCCCTTTTAATTCTTCACACTTATCTAAAGATAACATAGTTAATTAATTGAAGACAACCACAACACTTAAATTCAGAGCTTGAACGCATTAACTTAAGGAAATCAAGAGCAGAGGACACCACAAACAACAAAAACTAAGAAACTAGAACAGAAATTGGAATCCAGATGAGAAAGAACCTGATACAAGCAACGCGCGCCACAGATTACGATTGGGAAAAAAAAAAAAAAAAAACCCCAAACGACATAGGAAAGATTTCACGAGGACCAACTGGTCACTTAATAGAGTAGATCGATGACTCGCCGGCGACTGGAGCGGCTAACAAGCCGTACCAGTTACCGGTGAGCTTGGGTGGGGGTGGGGCGAAGCTTGGGTTTCACTTTGGTTTTCTACTACAGAATTCTCTCGAAGTTTTTTCCTAAGCAATAATGTTGACAACATTCAATCTAAGATCTTGTTTTTTGGTACCAATATTATATTATGATTAGGTCTGTTTTGCCAAAGCCAATTTGCTCTATAGAGCAAATTTGCTTAGCAAAGCAAAGCTCCATCTTGTGCTCCAATGGTTTAGCAACTAACTAGGCATTTTGCAAAATTGCTAGCAAATCTTTCTTTTTTTTTCCACAATTAAAGTTGCTCTAACCATCTTCTTAAAATATCATGTAGTATGCTCTTTGGTGCAACATATAAGTATTAAATACTTCTAGATCCTAGATATGTGAGGATGATTAGATGGCTTAGGTGGAGGGAGGAGGGGGGTAAAACTCTATGGATTCAAGGATGGCTAATCTTACTAAAACTCTTTTCATTGCCTATTATAATTCTCCCTTAAATTTCCGAATGATGTACTGCTTTCATAGGCATCTACGAAAGTTCAAAAATTCATTCCCCTTAGTAGTTGCTCACCTTTTATTGATTATTTGCCACAACAAATAACAAACAATATACATATTCACTCACAGCCTACAGGAACAAAGAACAATGCAATTTGAATTCTCCAGTATGCAACCATTACATTATGTTTTTTTTAACAATTAACAATCTAACGAAACTGCTCCCGGATGATCTTGCAAGATTTAGGGCACGCTCTAGATCAGAGATACGAGTCACTAGTATCCACTCTTTATGTTCTTCCTCATACTTAATCTTGATTGTGCTAACGTCAAGCTCTAGCCGTTTGCCTACTTCTTCCTTGAGTTGCAAAATACTGGAAGTTAAAGAGAATTCAAATCTCACCGTATCGTCGTCATAAGTAGCCAACACAATGAAGGTGCTTGAACTTTCATTTCGTTGTACAGAATTTGACAATGCACACTCGTTTTCACCACCCATATGCTCATGAGCAAGCTGATTAGTAGGATTCATCAAATTCTGTAGTGAGGAATTATTTACTGAGGGTGCTTTCGTATTGCTTTCCTTCTTTCCGTCAAGATGTTGTTTCCCTTTTTTTGCTTGACGGCCACTCCATTTTCAAGTCCTCCTTGAGTCTTCGCTTCAGTGTAGATCTCGAGACTGAAATTTTTCAACAAATATGGAAATGAGATAAAGCAAGAAATTTTTATTCCATGCTTATAGAAAAGTGACGGCAAAAGTATGAAATTTTCCTAATTATGAACATCCAACTCAACATTTACTCTTGAGTCTTGACTAGCATAAAAGATATTTTTACTAATTCTCAAATTAGAAAACAATTACTTTTTACTTGGAAGTAAATTTCACCCCCCAGCAAAAAATGATGACGCATAAGCACAAGGAAAAATTCCCATGCCATTCCGAACTTTATGTCACACTGGCAATTGGTATATGCCTAGTACCATGGATTAACAACTAAGAAATTCTATGCAGTGAATTGATACGTACCATTAAGCTCGTTTGCAGCGTCTGTCAGCCTCATGTTTTTTGACAAGAATGGTTGTAACATCTCTAGAGTAATTTCTATCTTTTGTTTCTCGCCCTTCTCAGTACGACTTTGACGGTTCTTGTTCAGCTGACTTTCTAAAACACGAGGAGTATTCCCATGTTCATGTTCTGAATTAATGGTGACCACTTGGCTATCACGTAAATCACATTGAATGTTCTTGGTGAAAGAATTTGCCTCGTGTAAATTAGCATCTGATTCTACAATTACGTCGTCAACACATGTTGCTGCGTCATGATCTTTCCCTGAAGGCAAGATTTCTAACAAGGTGCATGTTAGTTGTTGTCTGTAGTCAATTCTTTTCTGACACTAAAATGAGAATCTGTTTGCAGAAAACTTAGATTTCCAGCCAATACATGAATACAATAAAAGTAATTACTAATAACTCTTACAAATCATGGAAACTCTATTAGACAGCATTGATGGGGGTTTGCCGTTATGGCGTTATCGGAATAGTCTTTGAACAAGAAACTAGATTTGAGGTCAAAAATTTGCAATGTAAATGATGGAATGTGAGTTATTAGAAGCTCATACCTGCAGGATTGTGAGCAATAGCACCTTCTTCTAATGTCTTATCATAACAGTCCATATCATTGGGAGCATTAGGTAGAGATAGGTTCGTCTTCTCAATAGAGGCGTTCTGTTCTGATTCTTCTGGTGGAACTGCATCATCAACGTCTGGAATAAAAATATATTTGCACCAAATCAATTCAAACAATAAAAAGTTATTACTTTTAACTCTTACAACTCTTGGAAACTCTCTTAGACCCAATCTGCCACTACAGAATAGTCTCGGAAGCACAATAATTCCAAGAATGAGAAACGAATTTTGTAATAAAAGAACTGCAACATAAATGATAGCATATAAGTTATCGGAAGCTGATACCTGCAGGATTTTGAGCAATAACACCTTCTATTGTATTCTGAGCAGCTACTATGTCAACTTCTGAAATGGAATCTGGCACAATACCATCGCCTTCATTGCAGGTTGTTGGGGTTCTGTAACAAGGACGGTAATAATGCATGTGCTTGTAGTACACTTCATTTGTGTCATCAATGATGGACACCTTTTCTAAATTTTTCGGCAAGCTTCCCTGTCTGAAGCACTTGGGGAGGATTACTTGTTGCAACTTGTGTAGCTTTGTGATGCTATCAGGGACTTAATTCTAGTACCGCTAATATTGAGGGTGCACAGATTGACCAACTTATCCAGATTTGATGGCAATTCTTCAAGGCTGAAACAATCTTTGAGTTCTAACTTTTGTAAGTTGCGGAGTTTTGCTATGCCAGGAAGGAACTTGACCTTATAACATGTAATAGACAGCGTCTCCAGGTCAACTAACTGATCCAAACACTCAAAGAGGGTATCATGACTGTTTTTCTTTTGACCGGATTCACAGAGATAAAAGGAATGTAAGATTTCAAGGTGAATTAGGTCAGTAGGAAATGCCTTGAAAGAGCAATTACTAAGTTTGAGTTTGGCAAGATTCAATTCTTTTGGCAGTGAACTAAGGCACGAAATTAAATCGAGTTCCAAAGTATCCAAGTTCAGTAGCTTTTTCATGCTATTAGGGAGTGACTCAATATTCTGCCCTCGTATAGAGAGACGTTTAAGGCTAATTGGCATATCCATATCTGCTGGCAAATCTGTTTGAATCAATTCTAAAGTCTCTAAGTTGGAAAGCTTCCTCAGACTCTCAAAGAGGGACCCACGAATGTCACAACACTCAAGAGAAAGATATCTAGGCCCTGTGACTGCGTCAGGGATGTAATCAAAGTATCTACAACCATAAATATAGAGGTGGGTTAGCTCTGGTAGCATCCATGTGGAATGTTTTATGAACTTAACTTTTTGGAAATCCAGAATCCGAAGGCATGCAGATGAACCGGTGTTTATGAATGTCTGAATTTCCTGCCCGCATAGGAGATAACCAGAAGAATAATCTGTAAAGAGACGACGAATGGCTTCCAGTTCCAGTTCTATGATAGTGAGAGGGAGAGAGAAAGCTCAATTAATAATATTAGAGAAACAAAATAAAGCAAGAAAATAATTGCAGGTAGTTGTACTTCCTCCATGATAGAGAATAATATTACATTAGGATAATATTTTTCTCATTAAGATATATTTTGTATAGTTTCCTAACTTTGTTAGGACTCAGTTTTGTAAACCTATATATATTGATCAATACACAACACTCCAGGTCAAAGAGTTTTCCATAATCTAACATGGTATCGAGCCTAGGTAAAACCTACTAGCTTCCGCAAATTTTTCAACCTTCGGTTTCCCTGTTCTTCGACTGCCTCCTCATGGCCAAAGATGGTGATGCTGCGGACACCCACCCTCCGGCTGACAAACCTCACCCTCTACCGGAATACCATCCGGCTCAGTCCGTGAGCAACATCAAGAACGAGATTCCCCTCGTCCTGGATCGCGAAACCGCTCAATACTCAAATTGGGTGGAGCTCTTCGAGACCCACTGTCACGCTTGTCATGTCCTCGATCATATTGATCCAAGCATCCCCAAACCCGATATCTCCGCTGCTCTTTGGGCACGGCTTGACTCCATCGTCAAAAAGTGGATTTACGACACGATTTCCGCGGACCTCCTTCAAACGGTCCTCTACCGCGGCAGTCTCTCGCCCAAGAAACTTGGAACCGCATCAAAGCCATCTTCCAAGATAATAAGCACACTCGTGCCGTCTACTTGGAGAACGAATTCAATGCTCTGCATCTGACTAATTTCACTGACATCTCCTCCTACTGTCAAAAGTTGAAGTCTTTAAAAGACCAACTATCCAACGTCGATCAGCATATCAGTGAACAGAAGCTTGTTTTGAGGATGGTGGGCTGGATTGGTGAACACCGACTTCGATCCTTGTGGCTTCCCTTATTCAAAGAATCCGAACCTTTGCCGACCTTCGAACCGCACGTTCACGCCTACTCCTCGAAGAATCGCGCCGCGCCCACGACCCCACCACTCCCGCCCGAGTCCTTCGCGGTTTCCACCGACTCTCCGGCGCGCGGCCGTCATCCACGGTCTCTCGGTCACCCGCGAAGTCGCGGTCCTTCGGGAAGTGGTCGAGGTTACGGACGAGGTAAAAATACCACTCGCCGGTCAAAAGGAAAAGGGAGAGGGAGGGGTCAACAAAATCGGCAAGGTCAACGGACCCTCCCCGCCCCATAAGCAACGGACCGGGCCCAAGCGAGCCCGGTACATCACGCCCGGAATCGGCGGGCCCAGCAGGGGGTGGGTACGGCCCCCGCCCCTATCCACACACCAACAGCCTATGTACACAACACCTATGCACTATGGGCCACGCCCAACCGCGGCCTATTTCCCCAGGCCCACTGCCCAACAGCCCCTTATCGGGCCCATCGCCTCATCATGGCCCGCTCATGACTCCCACGGACCTCGGCCACTCGTTTGCAACCATGTCTCTCCAACCGCCCGATGACTCATGGTACATGGATTCGGGTGCCACTTCGCACATGACCAACAACTCCGTACTCTCTTTACCCTTTTTTAACTTAAGCACCAATAATCATATTTTAGTTGGTAACGGCTCTCGCATTCCTATTATGGGTTATGGTCATGCTAAACTACCCCACACCCACCCTTCCCTTCAATTACGCAATGCCCTTCTTGCCCCTCAAATTATTAAAAATCTGATTTCCGTTCGCCAATTCACCACTGATAATAATGTCTCTGTAGAGTTTGACCCTTTTGGTTTTTCTGTGAAGGACCTTCGAACGGGGAATATAATTACGAGATGCAATAGTTCTGGGGACCTCTATCCTGTCACCACAACTACACCGTCGACTTGCTTAGCCACCTCCTTAGCTGTTGTTTCGTCTCACTTGGCACAGTCGCCTTGGCCATCCTGGAGCCCCTATTTTTAGTTTTTTAAAGCGTAGCAACTTAATTAATTGTAATAAAGAGTTTGACTCTACTTTTTGCAATTCTTGTCAACTTGGCAAACATATACGACTTCCATTTACTTTATCCACTAGTATTACCACTTGTGCCTTTGATATAGTGCATGCTGATTTGTGGACATCTCCTGTTCGTAGTATTACTGGTCATAAATATTATTTGGTCTTGGTGGATGATTATACTCACTATGTGTGGACTGTTCCTTTAAAATACAAATCTCAAACTTATCAAACACTTCTTGACTTCCATGCTTATGTGCAAACTCAGTTTGAAAAATCAATTAAAACCTTTCAAAGCGACCACGGACGTGAATTTGACAATGAACCTTTCAAACGCTTTTGTCTTCAACATGGAATTGTCTTTAGGTTCTCTTGTCCACACACATCCTCTCAAAATGGAAAAGCCGAACGCATGATTCGTACCATTAACAATGTTATGCGTACCATCCTTTTTCATGCCTTCGTCCCTCTACCCTATTGGTGTCATGCTTTAGAAACCGTCACTCACCTCCTTAACATTTTGCCATCCAAACTCAATACCCATAAATCACCTTCTGAAGTTCTGTTTGGCCACCCACCATCCTATGATCACATTCGAGTATTTGGTTGTCTTTGTTATCCCAATTTGACTGCTACAGCTCCACACAAACTTGCTCCTAGGTCCACCCCTTGTGTTTTCTTGGGTTATCCCAGCCAATCATCTAGGGATATAAGTGTCTTGATCTCTCCACTAATAAAATAATTTTGTCCCGTCATGTCACCTTTGATGAAACCAAATTTCCTTTCATGACCACCACAAAATATTCTTTTAGTGATTATCATTTTCTCACATCTGATGAGCCTTCCCCTCTCATAACACACATTTACCCCCAAATTCAAGCCCAGCCCCTTCCCACTGTGCCAGGCCCAGTTCATCACTTTGTTGTCCCTGCTCCCTCTCCCGCTAACGCGGCCCAGCAGGCCCACGCCCCTATGCGACCAGATCTGCATCCACCTTCTTCGGCGCCTCGTACCTACCGAGGCCCACACGCCTCATTCTCCCACCCGAGCCCAACCTCTTCCTACCGGTCCCAACTTCGGCGTGCCCAGCCGATTTTTATTCCCCCCCTATGCGTGGCACGCCTGCCATCCAGCCCACCAGGCCCCCTCCTACGCCCCCTGTCACACGTTCTCAACGTGGCATCGTCAAACCCAACCCCAAATACAATCTCCTCTCTCAAAATAACGGCCCACATATTTACCCATCTCCCTTGCCCAAACACCATAAGCGAGGCCTTAAATGACCCTAATTGGAATGCGGCAATGCAAGATGAGTACGGTGCTTTAATTAAAACTGGGACTTGGGAATTGGGTGCCTCGGCCTACGGGGTGAATATTGTTAATTGTATGTGGCTTTTCAAACATAAGTTGAAATCTAATGGTGACCTTGAAAGGCACAAAGCTCGACTTGTTTGTGATGGCAGGTCTCAGGAAGTTGGTGTTGATTGTGATGCAACTTTTAGTCCTGTGGTCAAACCACGGACCATACGCACTTGTCTTAAGCTTAGCTATGGCTCGCCAAGTGGTCTATTCATCAACTTGATGTTAAAAATGCCTTCCTTCATGGTGATCTTCGTGAGACTGTATATATGCATCAACCTCCGGGTTTTGTTGATTCCCGCAGACCCCATTATGTTTGTCGTCTGCACAAGGCTCTCTATGGCCTTAAACAGGCTCCTCGTGCGTGGTATCAGCGATTTGCTACTCATCTCTTGCACATGGGCTTTCTCATCACCAAGAGTGATAACTCTCTCTTTACATTTCACCATGGCTCGACACGACATATTTACTTACGTATGTTGATGATATTTTATTGGTTACTTCCTCCGATGTTTTGCGAGCGGATCATCACTCGACTCAACCGAGTTCCCGATGTCCGATTTGGGACCTTTGAGTTATTTTTCGGGTATTCTTTGTCACCGGACACCATCTTATATGCTCTTATCTCGAAGCATAAGTATGCACAGGAAATTCTTGAGCGCGCAGGTATGGCCAGTTGCAAGCCTGCTGCTACTCCTGTCGACACTAAGTCCAAACTTAGTGCAGATGCTGGACCCCAGTTTCATGATCCCACTCTATATCGCAGTCTTGCAGGTGCTCTTCGTTACCTCACCTTCACTCGCCCCGATATTTCGTATCTTTGTTCGACGGAGTCCTGTCTCTTTATGCACGACCCTAGGGTCTCTCACTATGATGCATTAAAACGGATCTTGCGCTACATTCAGGGCACTATTGATCATGGTTTGCATTTATATCCTTCTTCTTCCATGCGTCTGGTCACATATACTGATGCTGATTGGGGCGGAGGTCCTGACACTCGTCGTTCTACTTCCGGCTATTGTTGTTTCTTAGGAGACAACCTTATTTCTGGTCATCTAAGCGTCGAGCTACTATTTCTAGATCCAAGGTGCAGGCCGAATATCGAGGCGTCGCTAATGTTGTAGCCGAATCTTGTTGGTTGCGCAACTTATTACTTGAGTTGCATTGTCCACTTCGTCAGGCTACACTTGTCTATTGTGATAATATCAGTGCTATTTATTTGTCCAGCAATCCTGTTCAACATCAGCGCACTAAACATGTTGAGTTGGATATTCACTTCGTACGGGAAAAGGTTGCTTTAGGACAAGTTCGTGTCTTACATGTGCCTACTAGGTATCAGTTTGCAGATATTTTCACAAAAGGCCTTCCTAGACAATTATTTTTGGATTTTAAATCCAGTCTTAGCGTACGTCCTCCTCCCGCTATGACTGCGGGGGTGTGATAGAGAATAATATTACATTAGGATAATATTTTTCTCATTAAGATATATTTTGTATAGTTTCCTAACTTTGTTAGGACTCAGTTTTGTAAACCTATATATATTGATCAATACACAACACTTCAGGTCAAGGAGTTTTCCATAATCTAACACTCCATTCTAAAATAGTTTGAACTTTGAACACTTCTTTTTAATATATTGGCATGGTTTAACCAATTATTTAATATACTTCAATCTTTACTTTTGGATCCAATATCTAATAAGTGCTTAACTCAACCTATTATGAAATGAGGGACTATTTAGAGTAAAAGAGTAATACTGGAAGCACTTACCGCGGTCAACAATAGATATCTCTGTTTTGAGTTGTTCCCAGGTTATCCGTACGTGCTTTGCCTTAACAGAAATGATGAGGGAATCGTTCAAATAAAGTGGCAGTGTTTCGAGTCTGAAATAGGTGGGTAAGAATAGAAATTGCAGTTCTCTTAGCTTCGTGATGCTCCAAGGAAGCCAATTGATTGTAGAATCCGAAATATCGAGAAGCAATAATCCAGGCAACTCATGCAAACTCCTCGGGAATTCGTAATCTTCAAGTTATAATTGTTGTAATCTTCGAAGTCCTGGTTTGACAGATAGGAGCTTAATGTAAGGATCAATGATAAAGAGTCTTTGAAGGTCGATGTTGGGAAGAAAGCGAATGTAGCAACGGTAAAGCTGGAGGTTTAAGACATTTGAATTTACTGGCAGTTCTGCGAGGGATTGACATCCAGTAATACTTAAAGTTTCCAACTTGTATAGATTTTCCATGCTATTTGGAAGGGACTTGATGCCGTCACAATATTCAAGCTCGAAAAATGTAAGACTCTCCAACTGTCCCAAACTTGCTGGCAATTCTGTGATACCATGGCAATAATTGAGGGAAAGGTGGGTAAGGCTCTTCAAGTGTCCCAAATTTGCCGGCAATTCTGTGATACCAAGGCAATAAGAAAGGGTAAGATGGGTAAGGCTCTCCAACTGTCCCAAACTTGCTGGCAATTCTGTGATACCATGGCAACGATTGAGGGAAAGATAGGTAAGGCTCTTCAAGTGTCCCAAATTTACTGGCAATTCTATGAAAGAAGCACAATCATGGACTTCTAAAGTTGTTAGGGTGGATAGAATTGCAATGCTATTACTATTAGGAAGGGACTTGATGTTGCGGCACTTGGAAAGAGAGAGTTGTTGAAGGTTCGTCAACTGGCCCAAGTTTGCCGGCATTTCTTCGAATTCACAGTAATAAAAATCCAAGCGTACCAACTTGTGTAGCCTTTCGACGGTGTTAGGCAGGCAGAGGAGTCCAACCCCGTGGATAAGCAGACGGGTGAGCTCTGTGAGCTCCCCAATGGAATCTGGTATGTCCACACGCACCCTATCCAAACTCCATGCACGCAACTCCAGGGTTCGCACTGATAGAAGAGAATGAGTGTTATTTTCAATCCATGACCATGGCAATCTACGCGAGGACACTCTGCCATTTCCCCTTAAATCCTACCAGGAGGAACAACAACAAGAAGAAGTGGCTACTTCAATTATTATCTTTATTTCTTCACTCTTGTGAATTGGGAAAAACACAGAGCTAATTATTTTTGCAGCTTTGGATTTGATGACAACCACCAGGCACCAACTAGGAGTGTTGCTTAGTAATTTAACAGAGTAGGAGATAAGTATGTGATAGAGGAAAAGAAAGCTCCTTCCGCATCACAAGTGGAGTACATGACATGACAATCTCAACCTAGATAGAGCCTTCCACCACTTTCGTGGAAATATCAAAATTGTCCTACTTTGAACGTTGAACCTCAACCCAACAACCCCAGAACCCCAAATCAATCTCAGCCTCAACTTTATCCCACATATTTCACTAAATTTTACTTCGTCCCTTCATTAAAAAATCAACATTTTAACTTACACGATTCACTATTTTATTTAAGAAGGAAGGTTGACCTAATTGGTTAGAGGTCCTCCTTCTACCCTTGTGATAAGTGTTTAATTTTTGACCCTTATAAAGCAGGATTTCCCATTTCCCTCAAACTTGTGCAAGAGATATTCATCTTACCTGATAAAGAAAAAAAATTCACTACTTTATTTTCATCATATCTTTGACCAAACATATTCAAAACAATGTTATTACTTATTATATAATGTGTTTTATATTAATGTATATTTTCATAATATTAAATATTAACTTTTCATAATAATTAATAATACTAATAGTCAAAGTTATGCTTTTACAGGCGTGCAACACATTGTAGAGCTAAATTCTTTTCCTAACAAGTAACAAAGTAACAATGGTTTGGGGATATTTTCCGATGTCTCCGAAGAGACGTTTTGGGGATATTTTCATAGCTTCAACAATGTATAAGGTCCACAACACCACAACTAATTCATAGGTTCTTTATCTAGTAAAAATTTGGTCAAATAGAGTTTCTAACTTAGCAATAATACACGTCCTTCAATTGGATAGCCCAAGTCCACCTTGGCTGCCGTTATACTCCAATTTTATGATATCTTGGTATCTGAATCAATTATATAAAAAATTCGGGTTGATTTTTCTACAAACATTTTAAAATATTCTCCTATCATATTACATAACTCCTACACAGCAAGAAGTTATTATTCCATGCTTATAGAAAAGTGACAGCAAAAGTATGAAAATTTCCTAATTACGAACCTCTAACTCAACGTTTCTCTTGCCTAGCATATATAAAAGACATTTTTACTAATTCATAAATTGGAAAACAATTGCTTTTTCCTCAAAGTAATTTTCACCACAACAAATATTGATTTACCAAATTGGAATGATGCATGGGGAGTTGAATTAGTGGGAAGTTAGTTAAAAAATTGTATGGAAAGCAATTAACAAACTTTGGCACATTTTCTAAATAAAAGAAAAAAACAATGGGATTATTTAACCAAAAAAGAATAAAATAGAATTAATATCCGAAGAACTTTTAAGAACACCACTTCGAGAAACAAGAAGAACAAAATTGAAATGAAGAGAGTATAAAAAGTTAAATAAAGAGGGTACCATTCTTCTGTCAAATCACAATCCACCACCTCTCTCTCTCCTCTGACTTCTGCTTGACTACTGGGACCCACCAACACATTATCATCTTCTTCATTCTTCTTTTCTTTTTTTCCCGCAGATGATATTTAAAACGGCAACATTATCTGCTGCAATTGCCTGAGATTTTGTGGAAGATGATGATGATGAATTGGGTTTCTGATTTGAGTGTTTAAGATGGTTATGAAGGTGGGAGTAATTTGATGGGTTTTGTGAGAGATTAAGTATTGGGTTATTTCTAGTGGTTTTAGTGTTTGTACTGAGAAATGAGGTTTTAAAGGATGGGTTATATGGAAGAATTGCTTGCAAAATTGCCATTTTTTTGTTGGGGGGTTTTACCAAAGTAGAAGGTGCTCAAATTGATTGGTTATATTGGGGAGAGAATGAAGAAGGGCAAGGTAAAAAGGTTGCTTGGTATGCTGGGGCATGGCTCCTGGCCACATGTTGGTACTTAGACACTTAGTACGTGGGAGTTGGGAAGCTGTTGTACTCATGTTTATTATTAAACCATAACTTGTGAAGTATAGTGTTAGAAACTGGTGTTTATTGTGTTGGACTGTTCCTAAATATTGATAGCCTAGCTTCATCTCCAAAGATAAATACGAAACACTTGGACCTTAATCTCAAAGTAGCAAACTTTATAAAATTACATCATTCTTGGGATATTGCCCTCCTTCATCAATTTTTACCAGATAATCTCATTTCTAAAATTAAAGGCATTCCTCTCCCTTGTAACAATATAGAAGATACCCCGGTGTGGGGGCCAACACCATCGGGTAATTCTCAATAAAATCAGCTAACTGATTAGCGCATAATATTCCGGAATCTCCCGTCATGTGCTTTCGAATGGATTTGGAAGCTTGATATTCCCCCCAAGATACAAATTTTTCTATGGCAAATCTGCCATAATATTCTTGGTGTCAGACATGTACTTCATAAACGACAAATCATTCCTACATATCAATGCCTGAATTGTAATCAACATAGTGAAACGCTAGATCATCTGTTTGTAAATTGTCATAAGGCTACTATGCTATGGCTAACCATAGAGTGGCTTCAGTCGACTTCACCTAATCCCTCTTCTACGCTTCTGTCTCTTCTAGACAAATTTAAAAACCAAAAAAGTATATCTAAAATTATTTTTATACTTTGGAGCTTGTGGAAAGAAAGAAATGCCGTTATTTTTTCCAGAGATTCATGGTGTTTTCAGAGAGTTCTGCATAGAGATAAATTTTATCATCTCAAATGGACTACCAGGTCCCTTATTGATAGTATTCATTCTCAAGGTTCTCCCTTAGAGGGAGCACTACCCCCTTCCCCTTCTCCCCACTCCTCATCCATCCTCATTTCATGGATCCCACCTCCACCCAACTTCCTCAAACTCAATTTCGGTGGCTCGGTTAAAAACGGTTTAGCGGCTGCTGGGTTCATCACCAGGTTTCATACCGGTCAAGCCCTTCATGCCAAGATTTCAACCTTGGTTCAACCCCGGTCTTTGTGGCTGAAGCCTCGACTCTTCATATAGGCATTTTATTCGCAACACGGCTTAATATCAACAATCTTCTAATTGAAGGTGACAACCTCCTTGTAATTAATGCAATTAAAGGTATTTGGAAAGCTCCATGGCAAATCCAAGTTATTATTCGAGACATCCAACTGCTCCTACAGCAAGTCAACTCCTGGCAAATCTCCCATGTTTTTAAGAAGCAAACAAAGCAGCCGATTGGGTTACAAATGTTGGTCATCTTGTAGATTCCTCTTTTACTATAGATCTTTGTAATGCTCCAGCTATTTCTAGAATCCTTGTAACAGATGCATTAAGTATTCCCCTTGAACGAAGGGTCTTCTAATGCTTTTTTTTCTTGTCATATAAAAAAAGTATTGATTATAAATACATATACGATCTTGCTAACAGGAGTTCGATCGAGATAGCTGGATAAATAACTTATTTTAACACAAAAGCCGTTTATTTTAGAAGAGTAATATAAATATATAAATTATGGAGTAGGACTTAAAAGTCCAACTTTTTTTTTTCAAAGGAATTAGTTGTGGCTCAAGCACATATTCTATATTTATAATGGATGTAAAATGTTGTATCAATTTAATAGTGTTAATTTGGTGTGAAAAGGAAATCTACATTTCCTCCCTATTTTTAAGTTTTAACCTTCCACTTTCTTTCCTCCCAAGTCCTATCATGTATCCTCCCCTTTTCATTTCAATTCTCATTATTCTCTTATTTTTTCACACAAGGAATCAAACGTAAGAACACTACACCAAAATTGTGTTTTATCATGGAAAATATTTTACAATAAAAAATATTTTACATTCAACCAAACAGAGTGTAAGAATAACTACGAGGTGGTAGCTCGGAATTCCACTCCGAATCCAGGGCTTTGCACAAGGTCTAAATCCTCGTCCCAATAATAATTGGGGATTTCTCTCTTGTGGTGGCAGTGGACTTTTAGGTTTGTTGTCTTGGTTGTTAAGCCTTGTAAGTTGTACCCAGACCCTGTGCTGGTGTGCCCGACATGCTAGTAGCTTAGGAAGGGTTGGTTTTTGGGCCAAGTATCTCTGCTAATAATAAAAAAGGTTTAAAAATGTAATTGTTTTCCATCACTGGAAATAATTATTTAGAAACTATTGTTTATTAATGATATCTGATCCCGTGCAAATGTTGCTTCAAACATTATAAAACTTCACTCCTTAAAAAACATTATAATTTCACACACAAAAAAACCTAAGAAATATCTCTCTCCAGTATCTAAACATGACGTTATGTTTTTTCAAGGATTAATAACTTAACAACACTCCTCCTCCTCTCGGATGATCTCGAGAGACGTAGGGGTTCATGTAGCTTAGAGATTTCATTCAGTAGTATCCAATCTCCATCTTCATCCTTATACTTTATCTTAATCTTGCTAACATCAAGTTGTTCTAGCTGCTTGCCTACTTCTTCCTTGAGTTGCTCCATACTTGAAGTTAAAGAGAAATCAAATTTCACTATATCATCTTTATAAATAGCCTTCACAGTGAACGTGCTTGAACTTTCATTTCGTCGTACAGAATTTGGCAATGCACACTCGTTTGCACCATCGGTATGATCAGGGGCAAGCTGGTTTATAGGATTCACCAAATTATGTTGTGAGGAGTTATTTTCTAAGGGTGATTTACCATTGTTTTTGGTACTCTTTCTGTTAAGATTTTGTTTCCCTTTTTTGCTTGACGGCCACACCATTCCCAAGTCCTCCTTGAGTCTTCGCTTCAGTGTAGATCTCCCAACTAAAATTTTTCAAACAAATATAGAAAAGAGATAAAATCAAGATGTTTTTATTCCATGCTTGTAGAAAAGCGACAACAAAAGCACGAAATTTTCCTAATTATGAACATCTAACTCAACATTATTCTTGACTAGCATAGAAGATACTTTTCTAATTCATAAATTGGAAAACAAATACTTTTTTCTTGAAGTAATTTTTACCCAACAAATAATACTCATACATAAGCACCAGGAAAAATTCTTATGCCATTTGTCACCAAACTTCAGAACCTGGATTCCGATTGCCTATAATATTCTTCCTTTTCTTTATGTCATACTGGCAATAGGTATATATGCCTAGCATCATAGATTAAGAATTCTATTGCAGAAATTCAGTAAGAAAATACTTTGCTAAGAACGGATAAATACCTTTAAGCCCTTTTGCAGCATCTACCAGCCTCTTCTTTCCTAACAAGTATGGTTGTATCATCTCTTTAGTAATTACTATCCTTTGTGTCTTTCCCTTATCATTACCACTTCGATGCTTCTCGTTTAGCTGATTTTCTGAAACATGAGGATTATTCCCATCTTCACATTCTGAATTAATGGTGTTCACTTGTCCATTGCGTAAATCAAGTTGGATGTTCTCGGTGAAAGAATTAGCCCCGTGTGAATTAGCATCTGATTCTACACTTGAGTCATCAACACAGGTTGCCGCATGATCTTCTTTCCCTGAAGGCAAGATTTCCAACAAGGCATGTTAGTTGTTGTCTGAATTCAGTTCTTTTCTGACATTAATATGAGAATATGTTTGCAGAAAACTTAGATTTCAAGCCAATACATGAATACAATAGAAGTTATTAATAATAACTCATACAAATCATGGAAACTCTATTAGACCACATTGATGGGGTTTGCCATTTATCAGACGAGTCTTGGGACCACACATTAACAAGAACAAGACACTGAGTTTGAGATTAAAAAAATTGCAATGTGAATGATGCATATGAGTTATATCAGTTATTAGAAGCAGAACCTGCAGGATTCGGAGCAATAACACCTTCTTCTGATGTGTGCTCATAATAATCCATAGCATTGGGAGCATTAAGTAGAGATAGGTTCAGTTCTCTATGTGATGATGTCACCTGAGCAATGGCCTTCTGTTCTGATTCTTCTGAAACTGCTTCATCAATTTTTGGAATAGAATCTGTGTGCACCAAATCAATTAATACGATAAAAAGTGTTGGATTCATTTCCAACATAATGGAATGACATTTATGCCATCGTCCCACATTCAAAGAATAAGGAGTTGACATAAAAAATAGAATTTGTTCGCTTAAAACTAGCCAATACATGATTACAGTAAAAGTTACTACTAATAACTCTTACAAATCATGGAAACTCTATTCAACGGCATTGATGAGGATTGCCATTTATCACATGAGTCACAGAACCACAAATTACCAAGGACAAGTCACTAAATTTCAGATTAAAAAAATTGCAATGTAAAAAACGGCATCTGAGTTATTAGAAGTTCATACCTGCAGGATTATCAGCAATAACACCTTCTAATGTCTGCCCATAATCGTCCCTAGCGTTGGGAGCATTAGATAGAGATAGGTTCAGTCGTGCATGTGATGATGTCTTCTGAGCAATTTCCATAGTGGAATCTGTTTGCACCAAATCAATTCATATAATAAAAATGGTTGGAGTTAGTTTCCAACATAATGGATTGACATGTATGCCATTGTCCACATTGGAAGAATAAGGAGTTCACATTAAAATAAGAATCTGTTTGCACAAAAACTAGCCAATCCATGAATACAATAAAAGTTATTACTATTAACTCCTACAAATCATGGAAAACTCTATTAGACCGCATTCATGGGGTTTACCATTTTCAGATGAGTCTTGGAACCACACATTACCAAGAGATAAAAGAAATTGCAATGCAAATGATGGTATATGAATTATTAGAAGCTCATACCTGCAGGATTCTCAGCAATAACACCTTCTTCAAATGTCTGCTCATAACAGTCCATATTGTTTGGAGCATTAAGTAGAGATAGGTTCAATTGTCCATGTGTTGATGTCTTCTGAGCAATGGCATTCTGTTCTGATTCTTTTGAAACTTCTTCATCAATTTCTGGAATCGAATCTGCTTGCACAAAATTAATTCATACGACAACAGGTGTTGGAGTTATTTCCAACATAATGGAATGGCATTTATGCCATTGTCCCACATTGGAAGAATAAGGAGGAGTTGACATTAAAATGAGACTTTTTTTTTTTTGGGCCCCCTCTCGGGAACCCGTGGTAAGATGAATTTTCTCTGGGCTGCCCTCGCACAGGGCCACTCACCCAGAGGCCCAGCAAGCCCCAAACCCCTCCCCCCCAACCCCCAACAATATTGAAATTTTTGCTTCCACCAAGATTTGAACCTTGGTCTCCCATGTGGGAGATAGGAAGACATACCATTGGACCCAAGGGTCCTTGGTAACATGAGACTATGTTTGCTTAAAACTAGCCAATACATGAATACAACAAAATTTATTACTAGTAAGTAATTACTCTTACAAATAATGGAAATTCTATTAGACAGCATTGATGGGATTTGCCATTTTCAGACAAGTCTTGGAACCACACGTTACCAAGAACAAGACACTAAATTTGAGATAACAAAATTGCAATGTAGATTATGGAATATGAGTTATTCAAAGTTCATACCTATAGGATTCTGAGCAATGACACCTTCTTCTAATGTCTGCTCATAACAGTCCATATCGTTTGGAGCATTAGGTAGAGATAGGTTCGTCTTCTCAGGAGGGGGATTCTGTTCTGATTCTTCTGGAACCACTTCATCAAATTCTGGAATAAAAATGTGTTTGCACCAAATCAAATCATACAATAGAAAGTTATTACTATTAACTCATACAAATTTTGGAAACTCTCTCAAACCAATTTGTCACTATCAGATGAGTCTTGGAAGCACAAAATCACCAAAAATAAGATACTATAATTGAGGTAACAAAAAAGCGATGTCATATGAGTTATTAGAAGCTCGTACCTGCAGAATTCTGAGTATTAACACTTTCTAATATCTCCACATCATAGTCCACAATCACAATGTCGGGATCATTAGATAGAGGTAGGTTCAATGGTCTATGTGCTAGTATCTTCTTAGCAATGACATTCTGTTCTGGTTCTTCTGAAACAGCTTCATCAACTTCTAGAATGGAATCTGTTGGCACCAAATCAATTCATACAATAAATTGTTATTACTATTAACTCTTACAAATCTTGGAAACTCTCTTGGACCCAATATTCCACTATAGACGAGTCCTAGAAGCACAATAATTTCAAGAACGAGAAACTAAATTTAAGATAAAAGAATTGCAATGTAAATGATGGCATATAAGTTATTGGAAGCTTGTACCTGCCTTCTAATGGCTTCCCAGCAACTACTTCATCACTTACTGGAATGGGATTTGGCGCTATATCATTGCCTTCATTGCAGGTTTCCATTGAGGTTCCATAACGAGGATAATAGTAACCCATGTATTTGTAGTATGTTCCATTTGTGTCATCAAAGATGGACACCTGTTTTAAATTCCCCGGCAAGCTTTCCTGTTTGAAACACTTGGGAAGGATCAACTGTTGAAAATTGTGTAGCTCTGTGATGCTATCAGGGAGGGACTGAATTCTAGTACCACTAATATTGAGGGTACACAATTTAACCAACTCAGCCACATCTGACGGCAATTCTTTGAGGCTGAAACAATCTTTGAGTTGTAACTCTCTTAAGTTGCGGAGTTTTGCTATGCTAGGAAGGTACTCAACCTCATAACATGTAATAGAGAGCGTCTCTAGGTTAACCAACTGAATCAAACATTCGTCAAGGCTATCATGATTATCTCTATCATGACGAAATCTTTTGGAATATATGACTTCTAGGTGAAGTAGGCCAGCAGGAAGTGACTTGAAAGTGCAATCACCATACTTGAGTTTGGCAAGTTTCAAATTTTCTGGCAGAGAATTGAGGCTAAAACATTTATAGAGTTCCAAAGTATTCAAGTTGGGTAGCTTTTCCAAGCTATTAGGGAGTGACGTTATTTTGCTAGATCGTAGAGAAAGATGTTTAAGATTAACTAGCATTTTCATATTTGCTGGCAATTCTGTTTCAATCAGTTCTAAAGTCTCTAAGCTCGAAAGCTGTATCAGAATCTTAGAGAGGAACCGAATGTCACAAACGTCAAGAGAGAGATATCTGGGCCTTGTGACTTCTTCAGGGAAGTTATGAAAGAATTTACAATGAGAAATATAGAGGTGGCTTAGCTCTTCTAGCTTCCATATGAAATGTTCTATGTCTGGTTCCAAATTCAAAATTTGGACCGATGGTTTGTAAAAATTATATGATGATGGCTTAATTTCCACCACATATGGGACATAACTAGGATCAGGAGATACAAAAGAGTGACACTGAGCTGCTTCCATTGCCAGTCCTGCCATAGGAAGACAGAGAGAGAAGCTCAATTAATAAAATAAGAGAACATAAGTAAGACGACTTGCACCAAAAAAACAATGTAAGACGAGAATTCTGGTGCTCTCTCCATCACAAAATAGTTAAAACGCTTTCCTTTTTCGTCCCCTCACAATAGTTTGACCATTTTCTTTTACTTTGAGTCCGTTAAACAATTAAAAATTAGATATCTAACTCAAAACTCGTTAACATTATCCTTGGGCAACAAGGCAACAAGCCAACAACTATATTTACACAATTACCATTAAAATTCTTTCATATCTAAAACAATGACATTAAAAAAATATATTAATTACATGAGGGTAATTTAGACATTTCTGGAGAACACCAAAGTCCTCGTATCTTCCCTTATGTCCCCCTAACTTCCTTTATAAAATAAAGAATTAGAGATGTTTCTCCTTTACTTTGGAGTTTGGCGCAATCTTACCAACACTTTATTACTTTTTTTTTTTTTTTAATCTTTTGGATCCTATATCTCTTCTCATTCTCAGTCCTTATTAGAAAAATTAAGTTAAAATAATATCTAATAAGTTCACATAAGTTCGCAAAGATAAGGTTAACATTCACACAAAATCAGACCGAGTAAGTACAAATAAGGTCTAATAAAGACTAATAAGATCCAATAAGTTTAGATAAGTTCAGTAAGTTCAAATAAGTTCAAATAAAAGTTGAATAGAACAATCCCTTAGAGTAAATAAGTAAACCTCAAAAAACTTACCGTACTCAACAGGAGGAAAAGGAAAATATATCTCTGTTTTGAGTTGTTTCCAGTTTCTTCGTACGTGCTTTCCCTTAACAGAAACGATAAGGGAATCATTCAAATGAGGTGGCAATGTTTGGAGTCTGAAACTGGTGGGTAAGAATAGGAATTGCAGTTCTCTTAGCTTTGTGATGCTCCAAGAAAGCCATTTGATAGTAGAACCCGAAATATCGAGCAGCATTAATCCAGGCAACTCATGCAAATCCGTCGGGAAATCATCACCTTCAAGGTATAATTGTTGTAAGCTTCGCAGTCCTAGTTTGATAGGTCGTTGCTTGGTCCGGAAAGGATGAAATATAGAGAGTCTTTGAAGGTTAATGTTGGGAAGGAAGCGAATGTAGCAACGGTCAAGCTCGAGGTTTAAGACATTTAAATTTACTGGCAGTTCTGTGAGGGATTCACATCCAGCAATACTTAAAGTTTCCAACTTGTATAGATTTTCCATGCTATTTGGAAGAGACTTGATGCATTTATTCCACTCAAGAGAAAGATATGTAAGACTCTCCAACTGTCCCAAACTTGCTGGCAATGCTGTGATACCATCACAATGATGAAAGGTAAGACGAGTAAGGCTCTTCAACTGTCCCAAATTTGCTGGTAATTCTGTGAGGGACTCACACGATTCGACATTTAAAGATGTTAGCGTGGACAGAGTTGCAATGCTATTAGGAAGCGACTTAATGTTGCGGCAACGATCAAGAGAGAGTAGTTGAAGGCTCGGTAACATGCCTAAATTCGCTGGCATTTCTTTGAATTCACAGTAACGGAAGCCTATGTGTATCAACTTGTGTAGCCTTTCGACGGTGTTAGGCAGGTAGAGGAGTTCAACCCCTTCGATAAACAGGCAGGTGAGCTCTATGAGCTTCTCAATGGAATCTGGTATCCGTATATCCCTACGGTCCTTACCCCATAAACTCTGTGCATTCAACTCCAACCTCTGCACTGACAGAAGAGAATCAGTGTTATCTTCAATCCATGATCCTACATCCCAATTCTCGACATTCAATCCCAGGGAACCGTTTGAATCTACGCGAGGATACTCCTCCTCCTCCTCCTCCTCCTCCACTATCATCATCATTGATAGTGGCTACTTCAATTATTAATCTTTATATGTTGTGATTTGTGAAATGGGGGAAAACAGAGCTATAATATTTGCAGCTTTTGATTTGATGACACTTACAGCCAATTAGTCTTAGTAGTTAGTATATTTATAGGAGAAAAAGTATGTGTCACCGGCCACCACTTTCTTCGAAAAATAAAAAATAAAACTTGAAGCTGAACCCCACAAGGCCACAACCCCACAACCCACCACTTCCCTCCAAAAAATAAAAATAAAACTTGAACCTGAACCTGAACCCCACAAGGCCACAACTACTGAACCCCAAATTAACCTCAACCTTAACTTTATGCTACTTATTTTACTAAATTTTACTTCATTTATTAAAAATTGCAACCTTTTAAACTTACACTATTCACTCCTTTATTTTAATCATATCTTTAACACAACATATTCAAACCAATGTTCTTATGTAATGTATGTAATGTGTCCTATATTAATGTATATTTTCATAATATTAACTTTCTATGATTTTTACTAATAAGTAATTAATATTATTACTAGTCAAAGTTATGCTTTTACGAGCAAGCAAATTGTAGTTACTAGTTAGCTTAAAGAAAATCCCAACAATGGTGTAGGGATAATTTCATAATTGGGAAATTCTCAATGGTGACCTCGAACTTTTCGAGTTTCCCATTCGTAACCCTCAATTATTGTTTTATTCCCAAATGTGACCTTATAGAGTTAAAAACCGTTAGTTTCGTTACTTTTCATTAGAATAAATGTTCGGTTTGCGTGCTTGAAAATTGTCTAGGTTTGCATGCTGCAAATATAGCTCGGTTAAAGTTTTGGGGCTCATTTTAGCCCATAAGGATCAAATTTAAAGTCTAAATTTGTTTTCACGCCTATAAATTAGTCGGCTAAGGAATTGAGTGTCATTTTGACCCTTCAAGATCAAATATGACGCGAAAATTGACATAAAATGATTGGAAGCATCTTGGTTATTGTGCCAATATATTAGTTCTAATAGAAGTTAATGAAATTAACGGTTTTTTGCTTTATAAGGTCACATTTTGAACTAGAACAATAATTAAAGATTATCAATGGGAATAAAGAAAAGTAGAAAACTGAGGGTCACCAATGAGAAACTCGAAAAGTTCGCGGTCACCATTGGGAATTCTGAATTCCCTTCATAATTTTACAAGTAATTCATCCCTTCTTTATCTAATGGAAATTGAACCAAATAGAGTTTTATATTTAGCAAGAATACACGTTCATCAATTGCAGAGCCCAACAGCCCAAATCCACCTCGGCTTCCATCATACTCCACTTTTTAGTTATTATGATGCCGTGGTATATATATTAATTAATTTTGGCAAAGCTTCGGATAGAGTTTTCTATAAACATTATAAAGTATTCTCCGAGGTCCTTGTGGGAGCCCAATGGTTGGTGCTCCCACCTCCCAACCGCGAGGTCGGGTGTTCGACTCTCATCACTCCCCAATTTGGGGAGTTTGTTTAAAAATGTTTGCTTGTGGGTATAAATCCCCACTACCCAACCAATGTGGTGTGCCTCTAGCGCTAGTAAGCTCTACGGGGTTGGTCTTCGGACCAATTATCTTTCCTGAACAAAAAAAAAAAAAAATTATAAAGTATTCTCCTATTATCACATAAATCCTAAAATGTCCATTATTTTTAACCAAATTTATAAGTCAGGAACTAAATATTACTTGCAAATAATGGATTATTATAAATCTTAAAAGTAGTAAACGTTCCTCAGCAAATTACAAAAAAGTAGTAATTGATGTCGTCAAAAGCACACGAGTGATGATAAATGGCTAATGGGTAGATGTTTCCAAACATCTAATACTTCTTCTATTTCTTTTTATTTGAAACAGTTTGACTTTCACACTTGCCAATGCATAAATTCAACCATTAATATCTTTAATTACCAAAATTAAAAATTATAAGAAGTAGATATTCGGAAAATATACATTGATACGAATCAAACAATATCCTACATGAATATGTTTTTCGTTAACAATAAATCACCAAAGATAAACTAAACAAAGTTAGTGAATAGTGTAAAAGTCACACATTTATAAGTAAAAAGAAACGAAGGAAGTACTAAAGTATAATAATAATAATAAAGTGAAATGAGTATTTTTGTCAGTAAAAGTGCCAAGGGAAAAAAAAAGAACGAAAGGGTATTGGTGAAAAAAATGAAAGGATTGAAGAAACATAAACTGAATTGAAAAAACAAGTCATCTCTTGTTTATATAATAACTCAAAAAGATAATTGAAAGTTTTACTTTTTTTCTTGAACATTAATATTTTTATTGTGTATTTGTAAAAGTTATAAAAAAAATATCTTAAAAAAAAATATTGAGATGAACTTAACAAGACCATACATAAATATATTGTATTTTTACTTGTAAGTTGTAAATAACAAACAATGGTTAAATGAAATGTGTATATAATTTTAAAATCTTATAATCAAAGACTAACATTATTTTAGAGGAACAGACGGATGAGGTCATCGTGGGAGCCCAATGGTTGGAGCTCCCATCTCCTAACCTCATAATCGGGTGTTCGACTCTCATCAGCCCCAATGTGGGGAATTTATGTGTAAATATTTACTTTTGGGTATAAATCCTCAGTTTCCAGTCTCTGGAAGTTTATTTATAGGTTGGAATTCCCCTTCTTACCCCCCAACTCATGAGGACTGACCCTGCTTGGGCTAGTTAATTGCCGAATCGAAAAAGAAAAAAAAAATAGTGGAATAGACTGATATTTTCAAAATGTATTTTCCAAATATCAAGTTTAACTTTAGTCACTTTTTAATGATTAAGATATTGATTCGCAAATATATGCGTTAGAAAGGGTGAAATTTTACAAATGTCAATTTCCCATCTCAACTCTGTTTAGATACACATCATGTTTACAAATCCATAAGCTGACTAAACTAAAAAGAAGAATGACTTTCATATCGACATTACCAACATTATGCGCAAGAAAGAAGATCTTCTGTGATTAACTTTTACCCAAGTTAAGGTCACAAGAATATGCTCATGCAATAACTTTGATTAAGTGAGATGTTGAATTTATTTTAATGTATAACTAGTTTCATGCATGGGAATTTTTTTTGTAATATGAGATAAAATTAATAGTTGAATAGTAGTTACTATGCAAATGTTGCATCGTCCTTTAAAGAAAGGAGAGAAAATATAAGGTAGCTTTGTAATCTATCTATACTAATACTACCTCTGTATTTTTTTAGTTGCACTATTTGCTTTTCACATTTGCCGAAACGCTTCTTTGAACGTTAATATCTTTTATTGGGTGTAAGTAAAAATTATAAAAATTTGAAATTTGGAATTCTTGCATTAAAACGAATCTAACAAGACCCCACTTGACTATGTTTTTACTTATATAATGGTGCGATATAGCTTAACAAAGTTGGTTGATGAATAGTGCTAAAAAGGCAAATAGTGCAACTAAAAAAATACAGAGGTAGTATATTAAAAGGCGTTCCTAAACAAGGAACTATGCCACGTGACACTCACCTAGAGTGTTTTACTCCATGTAATCTACATAAGGTTCGATCCCGTGATCACATGTTTATATACTAAAATCTTAACCACTAGACCAAGTGATATTTAGTGTTATCATCTTAAAGTATAATATTAATAAATGAACATTTTCCTTACCCGGGACATAGCCCGAGCCTAATAATTAGCCTATGTATTTAAAACTTGTAAATAATATTTATTAATATAACAATCAATTATATAATTATTAGCTTTTATCATTATATTGTGATTAAGCGAAAATGTGAGCTTTATATGTTTTTTTCCTTCCTTTTTCTTAAGATCTCGGCCATTATATTTGTGATTAATAAGAGCACCATTAATGGTGAATGAAAAAAAAGATCATCCCACTCTCTTTCTAACTTTCTCTCTCTAAAAAATTACATCCCACAATCTTTTCCCACTTTCTTCTTAATGGTGAACCAAAAAAAAGATCATCCCAACTACTTTTTCCTACCCAACTACCTTTTACCCCACCCAATTATTTTTTCTCTCTCATCACCCAACCACCATTATACAATATTTTTATTATTTACTTTTTAATAATATTTAATATTTATTACTAATTGATAAAAAAATTAATTAAATAAATACATAATTAGCGTTTTTAGCATTAACTAAATTAAATGTACAAAAATATTGTTTATTTTTTTTAGCGTGTAAAAGTGGAAGATATTTCATATAAAATAAGCAAAATTATAGAAAATTAGTAAATAGCTAGAAAAAAAAAGTTGTCCAAAATATTACAAAATGGGTCTCTATTTGTAGATCTCTGAAAAATAGAGCCATTGGTAATTTTTTTATTTTTTTTGGCTTTGTATTTTTTAAGATATTGCATTTTTAATATTTGTAATTGTATTATTTATCTAACCTCTTGTCAAATTCTGACGCGCGCGTCAGAAATCTGACGAAATATAATTTTTTTGGCTTTCTCTTAGCCAAAACGACGTCGTTTTGGCTGAAGCTCGTTTTGGCTGAGAGAAAGCCAAAAAGAATTATATTTTACCAGATCAGGCGATGGGTCCCACTCCCACGCCTGATCATCAATTCAATCGTTCCATACAAATTTTGTTTGCCAATCAACCCACAATCTTTGTTTCACTCACCATTAAGGGAGGTTTTTTAAGATTATGTACATGATCTTTTTTTATTTTCACCATTAATAACATCTAATTTGCGCTTTGTTCCCCCTTTTTAGATTGACATTATGGTTCATGATAATAAAATATAGTACTACGTATGATGTGGTCTAATGCTCTTCTTCATGAATTTTGAATTATCTGTTTTCATGTGGTACAACTAGGGTTGGTTGACAAATCATGTTGAGTCGGATTCGTGTTTGCGTTGATAATAACGGGTTAAACACATCTCAACCCAAACCTAACCTATTTATTAAACGGGTTAAAAAAACCCAATCCTAACCTAACTTGTTTATTAAACTTACTATTTAATTTTAATTAAAACTAATTATTTTTCAACATAAATGCACCTAAAAGTACACATGATTAGAGTTTCCAGGCAATTTGTTATACAAATTAGTACTTTTTTTTTTTAAAGGACAAGTAGTACTTCTTAAATTTTCACTAATTTCAACACAACTTTTTAAATTGGTCAAAGCAGATTAATTTCATGTTGGAAATGCCAACCTTATCCTAACCCGTTTAATTAATTGGGTAAGTCACGTCAATCATTTACTTAAATGGGTGGAGAATTTCAACCCTGACCTAACTTGTATATTAACGCTTGTTTAACTTTTATCCAAGCCACTTACTTCCTCCTTCTTTCTTAAAGGTTGCAAGACTCTGTCCATGCAATAACTTTGATCGAAAATATTTGACTAAGGCTATGTTCTTTTCAACTTATTTAAGCACTCTAGTGCTTATTTCAGATTAGATCATATCAGATCAGAAAAGTTCAGGTCAGATCAGAAAAAATCAGATCAAATCAGAAAAAATCAAAAAAGTTCAGATCATATCAGAAAAATTCAGGCCTTATCCTTAATTCTTTTTCTAATAATAATAATAATAATAATAATAATAATTATTATTATTATTATTATTATTATTATTATTATTATTATTATTTGGCGTTCAATCGAAGAAGAAGAATAATATTGTCTAATTGATAGTAAATGTAAGTGATGTAAGTTAATGATTTCAACAAGTCCATAGACTTGGAACTTTGGACGCATTCTATTATTAATGTTGTTTTTTGTTGGTTACAATAGAATGTAGTAGTTGCTGTAAGTGCTGGAGTTGTAAATTTTAATGATATTGACAAAAAGTATGCAATTGCTTAATAATAATAATAATAATTTCTTGGACGTTAATAATAATAAGAATAATTGAACAGAAAAGTTCATATCAGAAAAGTTCAGATCAGAAAAATTCAGATCAGACCAGACGAAAAGAACATAGCCTAATATATGAAGTACAACAAAATTAAGTAAGATGTTGAATTTGTTTTAATGTATAATTTCACAATATTATCAACTTTCTATAATGTACTTTAATTAATAATTAAAGATACTGATGTTCAAAGTTACGTATTGACAAGTGTGTAAATCAAAATATTATAACTTTTTAAGAAGGGAGGAACTATTTTCTTATAATCCATATCCACTACAATCCTCACCTTTTCTAAAAAGGCCATATAAATCGAAGGGACTTTCACGTTACTTGCCCATGGGCCATGAGGCATGACCTACATATTGAGAAACTGAGATGCAGGAAATGAAGGCAGCAAAAACTTAAAAGAGAAACAAAAACCATGAACTTTTAACATCAAAAACCCCCCAAAATCATGCTTTTTTTCACCCATCATAAAAGAGATGTATGCATATACCCACATATAGCAGTATTGGTTAGAGTAGTTGGACCTCACAGTAGTAACACAACCTGTACAGCATTGGAATGAATGAAAACCCACCATAAATTCTTGCCAGCTCTAAATACAGAGAAACAAAGAGCTCACCACAATCTTTTTCCTAATCTGTCAGTCTCTCAATAAAACTCTTCCATCAACCTCCTACCCATCAACCCTAAAACAAGTAAATGAAGCTTTTAATAACTTCTATTAAATTCTCCTTTCTCCTTCCTATATAAAAACAGCAAGTTTTTTTTGTAGTATTTCATAGTGTCCAGACATTAAAAAGGAAGATAGAGTGTGTTATAGATTATCATGTAACATTGACTTGGGAATTGGAATCAATCCCAGGATCTTCATGGAAAACAACATAAGTGTACTAGGGAAAGAAAATTACCTTCAGAAAACAACTTTGTTTCTTCTTTTGCTAATATTTGTATTAGGATTCCCTTCTTCTTCTCATGGGTTTTCCATGGAATTCTATGCATTGTCATGCCCGGGTGTAGAGTTCATAGTTAGAGATACTGAGAGATCAGCAGCTTCTACTGACCCAACTATTCCCGGGAAACTTCTGTGCTTGCTCTTTCATGACTGCTTCATCGAAGTGAGTTTCTGTTCCTTGTGTTTTCTACATTTGTGTACCTGAAGGAGAGAAACTAGAATAATTAAGGGTTAACTAAAAACATGGTTATAAATCTCGGATGGGGTCACTATTGCAATTACAATCTCAGGACCGCTTTCGCGGGTAATGCAGATGGTTTGTGGCTGTTGTGACCTTCTATCTCAGTTGCAACGCTCAAAAACCTTTACAATGAGGTTGCAATACGGTGATGCAGCCGAGATTTAAAACCATAAAATAGTAAGCATCCCAGTAGTATCATTATGGTAATTATGTCTAGATTATAGCTATATTCTTGCAGGGTTGTGAAGCATCCGTGCTAGTAAAAGGGGATGGAACAGAGAGAGCATATCCTGCAAACACCTCTCTTGGAGGATTTCAAGTCGTTGAAAAGAGCTAGAACTTTTCTGCCCTGGAACTGTTTCATGTGCTGATATTCTGCATTGGCTGCTAGGAAATAGGAATTCTGTTGTCAGGCCAGCTGGAGCACTTGATAACTGCTGGAATTTCAGGTGGTGAAATAGTACTGTGCCCAAAATGGTAAGGCATCCCACGGCCAACTTTATTCATCGACTTCCTGTATTCTGTAAGTCAGCAACCCAGGTGTCAGAAGACTTCAGATTCAAGTAGAGTTCCTTTGTTGGGCGTTTCTCTGTGATTAAAACCTCATTTTGAGACGAGAGGAACCCATGCCCTGCTGGAACACCTTACTAGCATTTTGATGAAATACCACGTGGGAAAGAATTTAGCAAGAGGTGATCTTTTAGTGGTTCCAAACCTTACAATGAGCATGGATTTTCCCTGCCCTGATGACCTACGAAGAAAGAGCCCGGTGAATTAGTGTTTCTCTACCTTCTCATGAATTATCTCTCGACTATTTCAAAGCTCACATGGTGCCTCGAACCTGAGAACCAGAGTTCCTTTGCTTTGAAATAGTTGAGAGGTACCAGCCAGCAAACACTAATGTGAACCAGAGTTCCTTTGCTTTTTCATAGTCACTATTATGGGACTGTTTACAAGAAATTGTGTCTATGTCTCAAGGTTTTGTTTGGCAAACTAGTTGATACAGTATATTAAAGTTGACGAGTTAGCTAAATGCTACTAACTGAAAGCCAAAAGCTAGTTTAATGCATTAGAAGTTTTTGAAAAACTAGTGGAACTAGTAAATATGCATGAATGCTTCAGTTCCCTTGCTCGCCACCCCTGCTAAAACGCCCCTCCATGCTCAGCCACGATTCCTCATCCCAAGCTTACACGGTTACACCACCACAAGAGAATTTAACACGGCCTAACACACTCGACAACACTCCCCACCCTCCCAGCTCCAACACATCTTTGTCAAGAGCAATCTCCTAATCCCACAAGTACAAAATCTTAAGACTAACACTACAAAATTATGAGACTAAGTGGTGTATGAAAAGTTCATAAAAGCAAGCAATAACAAAATCATTTTCAGGTTATAATTCACTAAGGACTGATTTGGGAAGACAACCCTATATAGTCATGCTTACATTTTAGTTAATCAAAAGATAAGATGGGATTTTTGTAAAGGCTATAGCAGAGGTGAGATTATTATTGTCAATTTTTCCTTTTTTGAGATGCTATCTCGGATATGATCAATTTTTTATGCAATCCAATTTCCGATTAGGAATTGCATAATGTGATGCATTTTCCATAACTGGATAAAAATCAAAACTTTACAATTATAGTCCAAGAGTGCAACCTTCTCAAGTTTTATTTAAGTTCAAGTGTTCAACAACTAAAACAATATAATTATATCATACTACTACTTTCTATTTTTTTGGCAAATGGACTAAAACAATACTATGACAGAGCCTTACCCATAAATCTACCACAAGCGAAAAACCTCTAAAATAACAGAGGCTTAACTAAGACAGATCATCAATTCTAATAACAACTTAATAAGTACATATCCTTTTCTTTTCTTTTATTAATATCAGAAATTACATAGGCTTAACTAAGACAACATAAATCTTCACAGAAATTCTAAAAGATCATCAATTTAATCCCCTGAAATTACCTCAAAACTACCCAGCAACTTCATACAGCCCAAATTATAAAGCTTTAATAAAAGATCATCATTTTAATCCCCGGAAATTACCTAAAAAACTTCATACAGTAAAAAAATTTAAAGCAAACTTATAATTCTAATTATAAAGCTTTATTTTAGTAAAATAAAGAAATGAGGAAAACTTTCAATTTTTTTGGCAGTGAGTTGAGGCAGAGTTGAGAGTTCCAAAGTATCCAAGTTTGGTAGCCTTTTCATGTTATTAGGGAGTGACTTGATTCTTGGCGACAATCATAGAGAGAGACATTTAAGGTTAGCTAGCATATCTATATTTGCTGGCAATTTTGTTTCCATCAAAGTAGCTAAGTTGGAAAGCTTGCTCAGACTCTCAAATAGGGACTGGATGTTACAACACCGAAGCGAAAGATGTCTAGGCCCTGCGACTCCGTTAGGTATGTAAACAAAGGTTTTACACCAAGAAATATAGAAGTGGGTTAGCTCTTTTAGCTTCCATATTGCATGTCCTATGACCTTAACATTTTCCAAATCCAAAATCCGAATCAACTTACGTGAATCCTTGTTTTCACAAATCGATGACTCAATTTCCCGCTTCCATATGAGATAACCAAGAGGAGATATGACGGAGAGATTATGAACTGCTTCCCTTTCCAGTTCTATGACTGGAAGAGGGAGAGGGAGAAGCTGAATTAATATAAACAAAAGCAAGATGAGAATTGCAATAATTAAACCTAGTGAATGAAGTCCCCTCCATTCAAAATAGTTTGAACACTTTTCTTTACTCATCAGCCAACAATAGTTTGAGCAATGAGCACTTTCCTTTATTTTGGCATGGGTTTTAGCGTTTTACCAATTATTTATTATTTGTATCTTTACTTCAAAATCCATTACCAAGAGTGATAAGTGTTCACCCTAGTATGAGATGGAGTATAAGAGTAATGCTGGAAAAACTTACAGTCAACATCAGGGAATGGAAAAGAAATCTCTATTTTGAGTTGTTCCCAGGTTTTCCGTACGTGCTTTCATTAACAGAAACGATGAGGGAATTCTTCAAATGACTTGGCAATGTTTCGAGTCTGAAATCGGTGGGCAAAAAAAGAAATTGCAGTTCTCTTAGCTTTGTGATACTCCAAGGAAGCCTTCTAATTGTAAAACCCGAAATATCGAGAAGCAATAATCCAGGCAACTCATGCAAATCCGTTGGTAATTCATCATCTTCAATGTATAATTGTTGTAAGCTTCGCAGTCCTAGTGTGACAGATAGGAGAGTGGTGTTGAAAGGATCAAGTATAGAGAGTATTTGAAGGTTGATGTTGGGAAGGAAGCGGATGTAGCAATGGTAAAGCTGGAGGTTTAAGACTTTTAAATTTACTGGCAGTTCTTTGAGGGATTCACATCCAGTAATACTTAAAGTTTCCAACTTGTATAGATTTTCCATGCTATTTGGAAGGGACTTGAAGCCGTCACAATCATTAAGAGAGAGAATTATGAGGCTCTCCAACTGTCCCGAACCCCCTGGCAATTCTGTAATACGGTCGCAACCAGAAAGGATAAGATGGGTAAGGCTCTTCAACTGTCCCAAATTTGCTGGCAATTCCGTGAGTGAACAACAATTTTCGATACTCAAAGTTGTTAGGGTGGATAGAGTTGCAACGCTAATAGGATTATAGGAAGGGACTTGATGTTGCGGTAACAAGAGAGAGAGTTGTTGAAGGCTTGCTAACTGGCCCAAATTTGCCGGCGTTTCTTCGAATTCACAACATCGAAAATCTAAGTGTACCAACTTGTGTAGCCTTTCGACGGTGTCAGGCAGGCAGAGGAGTTCAACCCCAAAAATAACCAGGCGGGTGAGCTCTGTGAGCTCCCCAATGGAATCTGGTATATCCACCACACGGATTCCATTCCAACTCCCTGCACACAACTTCAAGGTTCTCACTGACAGAAGAGAATCAGTGTTATATACAATCCATGACCCTACATCCCACTTCTCCACATTCAATTCCAGGAAACCTTTCGAATCTATGCAAGGACACTGCCATTTCCACTTATTTCCTACCAGGAGGAATAACAACAAGTTGCTACTTAAATTATTATCTTTATTTGTCGACTGTTATCAAATGGGAAAAAACACAGAGCTAAATATTTTTGCAGCTTTGGATTAGATGAAAACCAGTACATCTACTTTAACAGAGTAGGTAGGACATAATATGTGAAAGCTCCTTCCGCGTCAATCATCATATACTCACCAAAAACAAATTCATATGTTCATATACAAACAAGTACATGACATCACATTGATAAAGCCTTCCCACCACTTTCCTCGAAATATCAAAACTGTCCTACTTATTTCACTAAATTTGACTTCGTCCTTTATGAAAAATTTAACATTTTAACTTACACACTTCACTATTTTATTTAAGAATTAAGGTTAGCCGAATTGAAAATTTCAACATTTTAACTTATATCTTCACAGAAATTCTACAATATTATCAATTTAATCCCCTGAAATTACCTCAAAATTACCCAGCAACTTCATATAGTCCAAATTATAAAACTTTAATAAAAGATCATCATTTTAATCCCAGGAAATTACCTAAAAAAACTTCATACAGTAAAAAAATTTAAAGCAAACTAATAATTCTAATTATAAAGCTTTAATTTAGTAAAATAAAGAAATGAGGAAAACTTTGAAGTAAAAAATAGAATTAAAAATTACCTATGGGGGCAACGATCTTCATAACACCTTAACTGATCAGAAGCATCACGATATAAAACAAGTTGTTTGTGAAACACAGTGAGTCCCAAAGGAGCATCATCTGGTATATTATTTGTCAAATAAAGAGGGTACCATTCTTCTGTCCAATCATAATTTACTACCTCTCTCTCTCCTCTGACTTCTGCTTGACTACTGGGACCCACCAACATATTATCATCTTCTTCATTTTTCTTTTCTTTTTCTCCTGCAGATGATGGTTCAACTGTAACATTATCTGCTGCAATTGCCTGAGATTTTGTGGAAGATGATGATGATGAATTTGGGGGTTTTTGATTTGAGTGTTTAAGATGGTTATGAAGGTGGGAGTAATTTGATGGGTTTTGTGAGAGATTAAGTATTGGGTTTTTTCTGGTAGTTTTAGTGTTTGTACTGAAAATTGAGGTTTTAAAGGGTGGGTTATATGGAAGAATTGCTTGCAAAATTGCCATTTTTTTGTTCGGTGGTTTTACCAAAGTAGAAGTTGCTCAAATAACAATTGATTGGTTATATTAGGGAGAGAGAAGAAGAAGAAGAGGAGCAAGGTTGTTTGGTACGTTGGAGCATGGCTCCTGGGCCCCTGGCCACATGTTACGTGGAAAGTTCTTGTACTCTTGTTTTTTTATTCTTGACCGTAAGAATGTGAACTAAGTTCTTCCAAATAATTGTGACATTACTCCACATTAGTAGGAGTAAAAACTTTTATTTTATACGGTTTTTTCACCAGGTACCCCTGAGATTTCACGAAATGTACCAGGTACCTGTTGGATATTTAGAGTATCGGAGTGTTGGTTTTCATGGTTCGTTACGTTAAGTCATATAGGATAAGGTGTAGTGACTTGAAGTAACGTGTAAATTAGAGTTGATTAATGTACGTGATACATTAGTGGGAGAGCGCGCGCTCGGGTGGAGCGTTCGCACAAAGTCGGCAGGAACTCGGTTTACAAACGCGAAATGAAGGAAAGGGTGGAGGAGCGCTCGCTCCTCCTTGGAGCGCCCGCTCCTTTGAGGAGCGCTCGCTCCTTTGAGGAGCGCTCGCTCCTTTGAGGAGCGCAAGCTCCCTGCTTGCCTTCACTTGTTTGCGGTTTTCGAGTGACGGTTAATTGCCGTGTTTTTGCTTCTTTTAATACGTTGCAAAGGCTCTAATGATCATTATCCAAGATATGTGAATGAAAAGAAACCAGAGAAACTCTCTCAAAGTTCCATAAGCACAAGTTTTCTTCATTGCATCAAATTCTTATTTTCTTATTCTCATTCTACGAATTTCATAACGAGCGTGATCTTCGTTGTTCTTCTTTGTATCTCGGAAGTGAATTCCTTGTAACCCGTGCTCAGTGTAGGGTAGGAATATTGCTTTTGGGAAAGTGTCCCAACACGCCTAGAAGATTCATTGTTCATCTTGTAATCATCTTTGTCAAACCCTTTATCATTCACTTACAATCCAAAAGCAATATTACTTGAAGATGGCTACGGTTCGTGAGATGACTTCGAATTTTCAGAAACTTGATAAGTTTGAAGGCGTTGGTTTCCGTAGATGGCAGAAGAAGATGCATTTCCTTCTCACTTCGTTAAGTGTGGCATATGTTTTGAGCACTCCCAAACCCGAGGAAGGGGACAATGAAACTGTTGAAGAAATTCGGAAAAGGAACAAGTGGGAGAACGATGACTACATATGCCGTGGTCACATTCTTAACGGTATGTCTGATACTTTGTTTGATGTTTATCAATTCTATGAATCTCGCTATAATGCTTTGGGATGACCTTGAGTCTAAATACATGGCCGAAGATGCATCTAGTAAAAGGTTCTTAGTTAGCAATTTTAATAACTTTAAGATGGTTGAAACTAGGCCGTTGATGGAACAATTCCATGAAATCCAAAGGATTGTAGGAAGTTTTAAACAACACAAGATTAGTATGGATGAGACATTTATTGTATCTTCAATAGTTGACAAATTACCACCAAGTTGGAAGGATGTTAGGAATACTCTTAAACATAGTAAAGATGATATGAATTTGGAACAATTGGGTGCTCATCTTCGGATTGAAGAGGGCATTCGGGTTCAAGATGGACAAAAGGAGGTAAATCCTAATTCTTCTACCATTAACATGGTGGAGGATGGAAAGTCCAAAGACTCAAATCCTAAGAAGAGGGCTAACAATTACACCAAAGGCTACAATTCCAAAAAAGCCTAAGAATGGTGGAGTTGGTCAACAACGTGGTTGTTGGGAGTGTGGCAAGCCCGGACACTTCAAGAAGGATTGCTTCCTTTGGAAGAAGAAGATGAACAAAAGGAATGAGCAAGGTGGAGGGAAAGGCGAGTCTAGCCAATCCCAAGCCAAACAAGGTACTTGTGCACAATTTGCATGTAATTCGGGTTTGAATTATATGTGTATGATTTCCGAAATCTTTTGTGTACGGGATGATTGTTCATGGTACATTGATTCGGGAGCTTCAAGGCATGTGTGCAAGGAGCGGTCTTCATTTAAAACCTTCAAGGAGGTGGACAATGGAGAAGTTCTATACATGGGCAACGACTCTACACTCAAGTCCTTGGTGTAGGACAAGTAGAGTTAGTCTTTAGTTCCGGAAAATCTCTAGTGTTGAGAGATGTTCTATTTGCTCCGGAACTTAGGCGGAATCTTGTATCTGGAGCTATCCGGAATCGTATAGGTTTTAAAATGGTTTTTGAGTCGGACAAGTTTATTTTATCTAAAGGTGGTTTGTTTGTTGGTCTTGGTTATCTTTGTAATGGTATGTTTAAACTTAGCATTTCGAATGCTTTAGTTAACAATGTGTGTGTTATTAATGACAATTCTTCTCTTTGGCATTTAAGACTTGGTCATGTTAATTATAGAAAGTTATATTCTATGGCTAAGGATGATTTAATTCCTTCCTTTGATCCAAGTATTGAGAAGTGTAGGACATGCATGTTAACAAAAATAACCAGGGAGTTCCTTTCCTAATAATGTGGAAAGAGATACTAAATTGCTTGATCTTGTACATAGTGATCTTTGTGATTTTCATAGTACACCGTCTTTAGGAAACAAGAAATATATAATAACATTTATAGATGATTATTCACGGTTCTTGTTATGTATATTTGTTGTCCACTAAAGATGAAGCCCTAGATAAATTTGAGATCTATAAAAATGAAGTGGAATTGCAATTAAGTGACAAGGTTAAACGGTTTAGAACCGATAGAGGTGGTGAGTTTCATAATCCTAGTTATTTCCAAGCTTTAGGAATAATACATGAAACAACCGCAGCTTATACACCACAACAAAATGGTATAGCGGAAAGAAAGAATAGAACTTTACAAGAAATGGTAAATTCTATGTTATCCTATTCTGGTTTGAGTGATGGTTTTTGGGGTGAAGCGGTTTTAACTGCTTGTTACATTTTGAATCGTGTTCCAATGAAAAAGAACAAAGTAACCCCTTATGAATTATGGTACAAAAGAAAACCAAATCTAAGTTATATTAGAGTTTGGGGATGCAGGGCAATAGTTAAAGTGCCGGAACCTAAACGTAAAAAGTTAGGTGAAAGAGGAGTTGAATGCATCTTTATAGGGTATGCTGTTCATAGCAAATCCTATAGGTTCTATGTTATAGAACAAAACGACTTTTGGTCGGTTCACACTATTGTGGAGTCTAGAGATGCTATTTTTGATGAAAATAGATATTCATCGGTTCCTAGACCAAAGGATATAACTCCAAGTACCGAAATTCAGGAAATTGATCAAACTAATGATCAAGAGTTCGATGAACAAATTCTAGATGAGAATGTTGCATCTACATCGTCACAACCTAGGAGAAGTAAACGGGCTAGGAAAGAGAAATCCTTTGGTCCAGACTTTTATGTATATTTGGTTGAGGGATCAAGAGATAGCGTTTTAACTAAGTTTCCATATGTTTATAATGTGGAAGGGGATCCTTTAACGTATGATGAGGCCATGAAGTCTCAAGATGCTCCATTTTGGAAGGAAGCTATTGATGATGAAATGGACTCGATCATGGGGAATAACACGTGGGTTCTAGCGGACCTACCTCCTAAATGTAAACCAATAGGGTGTAAATGGATTTTCAAGAAGAAAATGAAAATCGATGGAACTATTGACAAGTTCAAAGCCCGGTTAGTGGCACAAGGCTTTTCCCAAAAGCCGGGTATCGATTATTTCGATACATATGCACCCGTAGCTCGTATCTCTACTATAAGGTTATTAATTGCTCTTGCGGCAATTCATAATCTCGTGATCCATCAAATGGATGTCAAGACCGCATTCTTGAATGGAGAGTTAGATGAGGAGGTTTACATGAGACAACCGGTTGGGTTTGTTGTCAAAGGTCAAGAACAAAAAGTTTGCAAGTTAATTAGATCTTTGTATGGGCTAAAACAAGCACCTAAGCAATGGCATCAAAAGTTTGATGAGGTAGTATTGTCTAACGGTTTCGATTGAATAATTCGAGACAAGTGTGTATATAGCAAATTTGATGACAATGGTCATGGTGTAATGATTTGCTTATATGTAGATGACATGTTAATATTTGGAACCGATTTATCCCAAGTTGAGTGGACTAAATCTTTTCTTTCGTCTAAGTTCTCAATGAAAGATTTGGGGGAGGCGGATGTCATTCTAGGCATTAGAATTGAAAGAAGTAAAGGTAAATTGAGTTTATCTCAATCTCACTACATCGAAAAGGTTCTTAAGAAATTTGATGTTAGTGGTTGCTCTTTTTGTATCAACACCAATGGATCCTAGTGAAAAATTACTACCTAATGAAGGTAGTGCCGTGTCTCAACTTGAGTACGCAAGGGTGATTGGATGTTTGATGTATGCTATGACGAGTACTAGGCCGGATATCGCATTTGCGGTAGGTAAACTTAGTAGGTATACTAGTAATCCTAGTATGCTACATTGGCAAGCTATTCGTCGTGTCTTAAGGTATTTGGGAAAAACCAAGGACTATGGTTTATCCTACAGTGGATATCCTTCGGTTTTAGAAGGGTATTCTGATGCAAGTTGGATCTCTAATAAAGAGGATCACTCTTCTACAAGTGGATGGGTATTTCTACTTGGAGGAGGTGCAATTTCTTGGGCTTCCAAGAAACAAACTTGTATAGCGGATTCCTCCATGACTTCGGAGTTTATCGCTTTGTCTTCCGCAAGTAAAGAGGCGGAGTGGTTAAAAAATCTCATGATTGAGATTCCTTTGTTGCCAAAACCGATATCGCCGATAGCGATTCATTGTGACAACGATGCTGCTTTAGCAAGAGCATATAGTCAAGTATATAACGGTAAGTCAAGACACATTGGTGTGCGGCATAGTTACATCCAAGGACTTATCAAGGATAGTGTTATCACTTTGTTGACTATGTACGTACAACGTATAATCTAGCGGATTGTTTTACAAAGGCCTTGGCTAGAGATAACGTAAAGAGGATGGCAATCGGTTTAGGATTGGAGCCCCTCGAGAGTCACGAATGAGGGAATCTTAACTTAACGCCCAATATGACGTTGGGTCCTAAGTTCAATAAGATTAATTCCTTCATTTGGATGATTGTAAAACTTTTATTCATCCTTGTTTTTAGTTCTATCACTGTGTTGTATAAGGAGGTTGTATAACTTAATAGGTCTCTTGTTTGTGCTTTTCACAGTAGCATGTATTTTAGAGATCTACCTATGTAAGTGTGAAGTTTAGCCGCTTCAAGGAGCTACTGGGGCATAGCTTTGATACACTTATGAATAGATATGGACACAAGGCTTTATGTGTCGGTTTATAATGAGTTTAAGTAATTTATCTTGTGTGTATAGTATCTCCGGGTTTCCATTATGTATTGAAATTGGTTCAATCGTTATCGACACCAATTGGATACGGATACTTGGAATGTGTACTGTACTATGTGGAAGTTCAAGTTTTATACACTTTCATTTATGCATGAGATGTATTTGTTGTTAATGATGTATGTGCTAATTATACAATTAGATACTCTAAATGGGGGAGGATTGTTGGATATTTAGAGTATCGGAGTGTTGGTTTTCATGGTTCGTTACGTTAAGTCATATAGGATAAGGTGTAGTGACTTGAAGTAACGTGTAAATTAGAGTTGATTAATGTACGTGATACATTAGTGGGAGAGCGCGTGCTCGGGTGGAGCGTTCGCACAAAGTCGGCAGGAACTCGGTTTACAAACGCGAAATGAAGGAAAGGGTGGAGGAGCGCTCGCTCCTCCTTGGAGCGCCCGCTCCTTTAAGGAGCGCTCGCTCCTTTGAGGAGCGCAAGCTCCCTGCTTGCCTTCACTTGTTTGCGGTTTTCGAGTGACGGTTAATTGCCGTGTTTTTGCTTCTTTTAATACGTTGCAAAGGCTCTAATGATCATTATCCAAGATATGTGAATGAAAAGAAACCAGAGAAACTCTCTCAAAGTTCCATAAGCACAAGTTTTCTTCATTGCATCAAATTCTTATTTTCTTATTCTCATTCTACGAATTTCATAACGAGCGTGATCTTCGTTGTTCTTCTTTGTATCTCGGAAGTGAATTCCTTGTAACCCGTGCTCAGTGTAGGGTAGGAATATTGCTTTTGGGAAAGTGTCCCAACACGCCTAGAAGATTCATTGTTCATCTTGTAATCATCTTTGTCAAACCCTTTATCATTTTCTTACAGTACCCTCGTTGTTTCGAAAATGCATCAGATGCCCTTGTCATTTGCATAAAATGCACCAAATACCCTTAATGATTAACGGTGTTAAGTTTCCGTTAGCTTTTAGGGTTAATTAACCCTTCTAACCCATCTAATCCTAATTAAACCCTAATTAGCCCTAATTAACTAACTAAACCCTAACTTCTAACCCTCCCCTAACACTAACCCCCTAACTTCTAACCCTAACCTAACCTTAACAACCACCACCCAACCACCACCACCTCCCATCCCCCCCCCACCCCCGCCCCGTCGATTTCCCCACCCCCACCACCCCCAGCAGCCCCCCTTCCCCAACACACCCAGTCCCCCCCCCCCACACCCCGTAGCCCACCGCCGACCCTCCCGCAACTCCCCTACCCCCGTCGAATTCCCGCCCCCTTACCCCTCGCCGAATTCCCCCTCCCCTACCCCCTGTTAACTTCCTGCTCCCCACCCGCGGCCCCTCGCACCAAATCCAATTTCTTCGAGAAGATTATAATCGGTGGCGTTCATCGAATAACTCCGCATACCATTACTAGGACCTCCCCATGCCCTAAAACCGCTCGAATTGCACCATGGAGGAGGGGGATTCGACAGGTGGGGGAGGGTGGGTGAATTCGACGGGGGGGGGGGAGGCTGCGGAGGTCGACGGGGGGGGGGGGGGCTGCGAGGAAGGGGGCCGCCGACGGGGGGGGGGGGGGGCTGCGGGGTGGTGGGGGAGGAGGGGGCCGCTCGGGTGGTGGGGGAGGGTTAGGGGTTTAGGGTTTAGGGTTTAGGGGTTTAGGTGTTAGGGTTAATAATGGCAAAATGGTAAATAAATCTAACGGAAACTTAACACCGTTAGTCATTAAGGGTATTTGGTGCATTTTATGCAAATGACAAGGGCATCTGGTGCATTTTCGAAACAACGAGGGTACCTGGTGCATTTCGTGAAACCTCAGGGGTACCTGGTGAAAAAACCGTATTTTATAAGGGGGAGAATTAGTAGGATTTAGAAGTCTGGTTTTCCAAGTGGAAGTACTTGACTTACAAATTTTATCGACTACCCGGTATATCGTGAGCATAGTACACCCTCAACTATTTTTATGCTCATTGCTCATTTGAAATCATCCAAATAAGCAAAATATAATATGGAGGAGAGTTCCAAATAAGTAAATGAGCATATTTTAGTCTTAGCTTGTATGATGAATGAACTCGTACTTGACTTGAGTAATATCTCGAGTTATTGTATTTTTATATTCGATAGTTGATATATTATTGTTATTAATTTACTAGCGGTGTCGATCAATATTAAAATCAATATATTTTATTAAAAGGCGTGGAGAAGAAATGCACTTCACTGAGTGGTGTATCTTTATTGTCATGTTTTCTCTCATTTTTTATTTTACCTAAAAAAAGTTGGCAATAGATTTTTAGGGATGGCAAAAGTTGACCCAATCTGATAACACGACCTAAACCTAACTCGAAATTTCCGGGTTTGGGTTGAGATTTTCGACCCGAAATAAAAATGGGTCGACCCAACCCGACCCAAAACCACAACGGGCCAGGTTCAGCCGTTCAGGTTGACTTTTTGAACCCGAAAATATCCCGAATAACCTGATTTAGAATTTGGGGTCAGGTCCGGGTTGGATCAACCTGAAATTAACCAGACTTTTACAACTTATGTCACCTACTTTCTAATTATAAACTTGTATTGGGCCAAGGTCATTCTTAATTTATAGCTAGTGGCTAATTTATGGCTTTGAAGTTTGAATCTTTGATTTGATTGCCATTTGAAGTTAGGATTGGCAATACTTTAATTTTTAATTGTATAATTGTTGCAATTATAAATATAAATCAGGTCATATTAGGTTGGTTTCGGATCAACCCATAACTTAGCAGGTCGGGTTCAGGTTATGGTTTTTGACCTGAAATTTAAAAATTAGGTCGGGTTTGGGTTAAGGGTAATTTATATGAATGAAAGTCAGATCGACCTGAACCCGACCTAATCCAACCTAAGAGTAACTTTGGGCGTGTTTGGTGTAGTTTTTGAGGTAGCTTTTAGCTTTTGAAAAATTATTTTAGTGTTCGGCAAAGTAGCTTTTAGCTTTTGAGTAGTTGTTGCCAGAAGTTAAGATTATTAGCTTTTGAGTAGTTTTTGCCAAAATCTACCATTTTTGCATATTATTAACACATTGAAATTTTGCCAACAACTATTTTAACCGAACACTTCTAGTCTAGACAGCTAGTTTCACAGCTAAAAGCTAACAACTATCTCCACAGTTAAAAGCTCACAGCTTACAACTGAAAGCTAAAAGCTTACAACTAACAACTATTTTTGCCAAACAGGCTCTTTAATTAGTGATTAGTTAAAATGATACTTGGCTAAAGATGCCACATCATTTTCGTTACCTAATTCCATATTTAACCAACTTATTTTTAGTGATTTAGCTAAACTATTTGTTGCTTGGTTAGGTTCCACAACCACCTTTTTCTTTTTTTCTTTTTTTCTTTTTTATATAATTACTTATTAAAAAGCTATTTGTTGTGTAGGGTCAAGATTCCCATGGAATTTTCACCATTTATTCGTGAATGTAAAACATAGATGAAGTATATATTCTTTATTCTTTGGGGAGCGAAGCGCAAATCGTTTTTTAATCAAATTATATTATGATTAGGTCTGTTTTGCTTAAGCCAATTTGCTCTATTTTGCTTAGCAAAGCAAAGCTCCATCTTGTACTCTAATGGTTTAGCAACTAACTAGACATTTTGCAAAATTGCTAGCAAGTCTTTTTTTTTACACCATTAAAGTTGCTCTAACCATCTTCTTAAAATATTATGTAGTATGCTCTTTGGTGCAACATATGAGTATTAAATACTTCTGGATCCTAGATATGTGAGGATGATTGGATGACTTAGGTGGAGAAAGGAGGAGGGTAAAACTCTATGGATTCAAGGATGGCTAATCTTACTAAAACTCTTTTCATTGCCTATTAATAATTTTCCCTTTAATTTCCTAATAGTGTACTGCTTTCAGAGGCATCTACGAAAGTTCAAAAATTCATTCCCCTTTAGTAGTTGCTCACCTTTTATTGATTATTTGCCACAAAAAATAACAAACAATATACATATTCACTCACAGCCTACAGGAACAAAGAACAATGCAATTTGAATTCTACAGTATGCAACCATTACATTATGTTTTTTGTAACAATTAACAATCTAACATAACTGCTCCCGGATGATCTCGCAAGATTTAGGGCACGCTCTAGATCAGAGATACGAGTCACTACTCACTAGTATCCACTCTTTATGTTCTTCCTCATACTTAATCTTGATTGTGCTAACGTCAAGTTCTAGCCGTTCGCCTACTTCTTCCTTGAGTTGCTCAATACTGGAAGTTAAAGAGAATTCAAATCTCACTGTATCGTCGTCATAAGTAGCCAACACAATGAAGGTGCTTGAACTTTCATTTTGTTGTACAGAATTTGACAATGCACACTCGTTTTCACCACCCATATGCTCATGGGCAACCTGATTAGTAGGATTCACCAAATTCTGTAGTGAGGAATTAATTACTGAGGGTGCTTTCGTATTGCTTCCCTTCTTTCCGTCAAGATGTTGTTTCCCTTTTTTGCTTGGCGGCCACACCATATTCAAGTCCTTGATTCTTCGCTTCAGTGTAGATCTTGAGACTGAAATTTTTCAACAAATATGGAAATGAGATAAAGCAAGAAATTTATATTCCATTCTTATAGATAAGTGACAGCAAAATTATGAAATTTTCCTAGTTATGAACATCTAACTCAACATTAGTCTTGACTAGCATAAAAGATATTTTTACTAATTCTTAAATGGAAAACAATTACTTATTCCTTGAAGTAAATTTCAACCCCAGCAAATGATGATGAACAAGCACAAGGAAAAATTCCCATGCCATTCCGAACTTCAGAACCTGGATTCCAATTGCCTATAATGTTCTTACTTAATGTCACACTGGCAATTGGTATATACCTAGTACCATGGATTAGCAATTATCGCAGAAATTCAGTAAGAAAGTACTATGCAGTGAATGGATACGTACCATTAAGCTCTTCTGCAGCATCTGTCAGCCTCATGTTTTTTGACAAGAATGGTTGTAACATCTCTAGACTAATTTCTCTCTTTTGATTCTTGTCCTTCTCATTACAACTTTGACGGTTGTTGTTCAACTCATTTTCTGAAGTATGAGGAGTCTTCCCATGTTCATGTTCTGAATTAATGGTGACCACTTGTCTATCGCGTAAATCACATTGGATGTTCTCGGTGAAAGAATTTGCCTCGTGTAAATTAGCATCTGATTCTACACTTGAGTCATCAACACAGGTTGCCGCATGATCGTTCCCTGAAGGCAATATTTTCCAACAAGACATGTTGGTTGTCGTCTCTATTGGTTCTTTTCTACATTAATATGAGAATTTGTTTGGCCAATACATGAATACAATAATTACTCATCTCTCTTACAAATCATGGAAACCCTATTAGATCGCATTGATGGGGTTTGCCTTTATGGCGTTATCAGACGAGTCTCGGAACCACAATATTACCAAGAACAAGAAACTAAATTTGAGATTGAAGTTTTCAATGTAAATGATGGCATATGAGTTATTAGAAGCTCGGACCTGCAGGATCGTGAGCTGTAACACCTTTTAATGTCTGCTCCCAGTAGTCTACGATCTCAGTGTCAGAAGCATTAGGTAGAGGTGGGTTCAATTGTGTATGTGCTGGTATCTCCTTAGCAATGACATTCTGTTCTGGTTCTTCTAGAATGGAACCATCAATTCATACAACAAAATTTTATTACTATTAACTCTTATAAATCACGGAAACTCTCTTAGAACCAGTTTGTCACTATCATACGAGTCTTGGAAGCACGAAATCACCAAAAATAAGAAACTAAATTTGAGATAAGAGAATTGTGATCTATAAATGATGGCATACGAGTTATATCAGAAGCTCCTACCTACAGGATTCTGAGGAATTTCTAGTATCTGCATATAATTGTCCCGAATCATAGTGTCGGTAGTAGCAGGTAGAGGTAGAGTCAGTTATGTGCTGATGTAATTACAGTGGTAGCAATCTGTTCTGTTTCTTTTGAAACTTGTGTCAGAGTTCAACATTTTAGTATGAACTCAACTTTGAAGAAAAGAAAATGTAGAGAGAAAATTTAGAGAGAAGAAAGAAACTTGTGTTTGTTATTTCTGAATGAATGATGAAATTTTACACTGATTGATATTTATACAGGAGGAGAGAAGAGCTTACAATTGTAACTAACTCTAATCTTTCTAACAAACAGATTAGCTAAGAAACTTCTAGTGGAAGCTAACTAACTAACTCTATAACTAACTAACTAACTAATTGTTGACTTTCTGCTTTGACTGACTTGCTATACACCAACAACTTGTATTCCTTGAGCCATCCCACATCCAATATACCCAAATATTTTACAGAAATGAGATAAAGCAAGCAGTTTTTATTCCATCTCCATGTTTATTGAAAACTGACAGTCAAAGCATGAAATTTTCTTAATTATGAACATCATCTAAACATTACTCTGACTAGCATAAAAGATACTTTTACTAATTCGTAACTTTGGAAATAAGAGAAAGTTATTACTAATAACTCTTACAAATCGTGGAAACTATATTAGACCGCATTGATGGGGCTTGCCATTATGGCGTTATCAGACAGTCTTGGAACCACAATATTACCAAGAACAAGAAACTAAATTCGAGATTAAAATGTTCGATGCAAATGATGGCATATGAGTTATTAGCTCATACCTGCAGGATAGTGAGCAGTAACACCTTCTTCTAATGTCTGCTGCACGATCTCAGTGTCAGGAGCATTAGGTAGAGGTGGGTTCAATTGTGTATGTGCTGGTATCTCATTAGCAATGACATTCTGTTCTGGATCTTCTGAAACTGCTTCATCAACTTCTTGAATGGAATCATCAATTCATACAATAAAAATTATTAGGTATCTCATTAGCAATGACATTCTGTTCTGGTTCTTCTGAAACTGCTTCATCAACTTCTTGAATGAAATCATCAATTCATACAATATAAATTATTACTATCAACTCTTGCAAATCTTGGAAACACTCTTAGAACCAATTTGTCACTATCAGATGAGTCTTAGAAGCACAAAATCACCAAAATAAGAAACTAAACTTGAGATAAGAGAATTGCTCTATAAATGATGGTATATGAGTTATCAGAAGCTCGTACCTGCAGGATTCTGAGCATCAACACTTTCTAACGTCTCCACATTATGATCATAGTCCACAATCACATTGTCAGGAGCATTAGGTAGAAATAGGTTTGATTGTCTGTCTGCTGGTATCATCTTAGCAATGACAATCTGTTCTGGTTCTGCTGAAACTGCTTCATCAACTTCTAGAATGGAATATGTTTACACCAAATCAATTCATACAATAAAAGATTATTACTATTAACTCTTGCAAACATTGGAAACTTAATTAGAACCAATTTGTCACTATCAGACAAGTCTTGGAAGCAGAAAATCACCAAAAGTAAGAAACTGAATTTGAGATAAGAGAACTGCTATATAAAAGATGGCATATGAGTTATCAGAAGCTCGTACCTGCAGCATTCGGAGCAATAACACTTTCTAACATCCGCATAAAACTGTAAACCCTTGTATTGTCAGGAGTATCAGGTAGAGGTGAATTCAGTTGTCCATATGCTGATGTAGCATTCTGTTCTGTTTCTTTCGGAACAGCTTCAACAACTTCTGGCATGGAATCTCGCGGAATGTCATTGCCTTCATTGCAATTTTCTGCTGATGTTTCATAACAAGGACCACAGTAACCCATGTACTTATAGTATAATTCATCCGTGTCATGATCTAAATTCCTCGGCAAGCATCCCTGTCTGAAACAGCTGGGGAGGATCAACTGTTGCAAATTCTGTAGCTTTTTGATGTTATCTGGAAGGGACTCGATTCTAGTACCGCTAATATTGAGGGTGCGCAATTTGACCAACTCATCGAGATTTTCTGGTAATTCTTTGAGGCTGAAACAATCTTTGAGTTCCAACTCTTCTAAGTTGTGGAGTTTTGCTATTCTAGGAAGGAACTTGACCTTATAACATGTAAAAGAGAGCGTCTTCAGGTTAACCAACTGATTCAAACATTCGTCGAGGCTATCATGGTCATCGTTGTGATTATAGAAATCTTCGGAATGTAAGATTTCAAGGTGAAGTAGGCCAGTAGGAAATGACTTCAAACTGCAATCACTAAGCTTGACTTTGGCAAGATTCAATTTTTTGGGCAGTGAATTGAGGTCGAAACATTGATAGAGTTCCAAAGTATTCAAGTTCGGTAGCAATTTAATCCTAGCAAGTGACTTAGTATTCGACTCTCGCAGAGAGAGACGTTTAAGATTAACTAGCATTTCTATATTTTCTGGTAAACTTGTTTCAATCAAATCTAAAGTCTCTAATTTAGAAAGCTTGCTCAGACTCTCAGAGAGGGACTTAATGTTACAACGCTCAAGAGAAAGATATTTAGGCCCTGTGCATCTGTCAGGGAGGTAATGAAGGGTTTCACACCAAGAAATATAGAGGTGGGTTAGCTCTTTTAGGTTCCATATTGAATGTCCTATGACCTTAACATTTACCAAATCCAAAATCCGAACGAACTTAAGCGAATCCTTTTTTTCACAAATCCATGAATCGATTTCCTGCCCGCATAGGAGATAACCAGGAGGACATATGACAGAGGGATCATGAGCTGCTTCCATTTCCAGTTCTATGATTGGAGAAGGGAGAGGGGAGAAGCTCAATTAATAATTATATTAGAGAAACAAAAGCAAGATGAGAATTCCAATAACTAGACATAGTGAATGATATTCCCTCCAACCAAAATAGTTTGAACATTTGAGCAATGATCACTTTCCTTTATGTTGCCATGGTTATACCAATTGGTTCCTTGTTTTTTCTTTACTTGAATAAAATCCATTATATCTTCCACGTCTAGTTGTCCATTAAAATTACCAAGAGTGATAAAGTGTTGAACCAATTATGAGATGGAGGGAGTATTAGAGTAATACTAGAAACACTTACCGCCAGCAACAGGAAAACATATATCTGCTTTGAGTTGTTTCCAGGTTCTCCGTACATGCTTATGCTCAAGAGAAACAATGAGGGAATCTTTCAAATGAGGTGGCAATGTTTCGAGTCTGAAATGGGTGGGCAAGAATAGAAATTGCAGTTCTCTTAGCTTTGTGATGCTCCAAGGAAGCCATTTGATTCGAGAACCCGAGATATCGAGAAGCAATAATCCGGGCAACTCATGCAAATCCGTCGGGAGTATATCATGTTTAAGGTATAATTGTTGTAAGCTTCGCAGTGCTGGTGTGACAGATAGGAGGTGGTTGTTGATTCTATCTAGTATAGAGAGTCTTTGAAGGTTGATGTTGGGAAGGAAGCGGATGTAACAATGGTCAAGCTGGAGGTTAAAGACATTTAAATTTACTGGCAGTTCTGTGAGGGATTTACATCCAGTAATGCCTAAAATTTCCAACTTGTATAGATTTTCCATGCTATTTGGAAGGGACTTGATGCCGTCACAATGAACAAGATAGAAAAATGTAAGGGTCTTCAAGTGTCCCAAATTTGCTGGCAATTCTGTGATACGATGGCAATAAGAAAGGATAAGATGGGTAAGGCTCTTCAAGTGTCCCAAATTTGCTGGCAATTCTATGAAAGAATTACAATGATGGACTTCTAAAGTTGTTAGGGTGGATAGAGTTGTAATGCTATTAGGAATGGACTTGATGTGGCGGCACTCGGCAAGAGAGAGTTGTTGAAGGCTAGTCAACTGGCCCAAGTTTGCCGGCATTTCTTCGAATCCACACCAATAAAAAATCAACTTGTGTAGCCTTTCGACGGTGTCAGGCACGCAGAGGAGTTCAACCCCATCGATAAGCAGGCGGGTGAGCTCTGTGAGCTCCCCAATGGAATCTGGTATATCCACACGGACCCTATCCAAACTCCGTGCATACAACCTCAAGGTTCGCACTGACAGAAGAGAACGAGTGTTATTTTGAATCCATGACCCTATATCCCACTTCTCCACATCCAAGTCCAGCCGACCATTCGAATCTACGCGAGGACACAGTGACATTTCCCCTAATTTCCTACCAGGAGGAACAACAACAAGAACAAGTGGAAATTATTTATTGTGAAATGGAGAAAAACACAGCTAAATATTTTTGCATGTGAGAGGAGGACTAGGAGGAGAAAGCTCCTTCAGCATCATATAGATATACCAAAAGAAATTCATATGTTCATAATATATAACAAGTACACGACATCACATGGAGGCTGGAGCGTTCGTACCACTTTCGTGGAAATATCAAAAGTCAAAACTGTCCTACTTTTAAAGTTGAACCTGAGCCTGAACTTGAACTTGAACTTGAATCTGAACCTGAACACAACAACCCCAGGACCCCAAATCAACGTCAACCTCAACCTTTTTTTTTTTTTTTTTTGTGAAAAAGGCAACCTCAACTTTGTTCGACTTATTTCACTAAATTTGACTGCGTCCCTTTATTAATAATTCACCCTTCTTTTTTTTTCGGTTTTTTCACCAAATACCCCTGACAAATAAATTTATTCACCAAATACCCCCACTTTTTTCAAAATTCACCAAATACCCCTGACCTTTAAAAAAAATTCACCAGATACCCCTGACATTTCAAAAAATACCAAAAATGCCCTTTTTGGCTAACGGACGTTAGTTCTCCGTTAATTAATTAACTAATTAACCTAAAAAACCGTAATTAAACCCTAATTAAACCTAAAAACCCTAAAACTCTAACTAACCCTAAACCTAATTAATCCTAAAACCTAATTAACCCAACCCCGGCCCCCTTCACCCCGACCCCCCCCCCCCAACCCCGGCCCCCCCCCCCCCCACGCAGCCCCCCCTCCCCCCACGCAGCCCCCCCGGCGCCTCCCCATCCCTCACTCTCACCGGCGCACTCGTCCCCCTCCTCCTCCCTCACTCGCTCTCGGCGGCCCACAACCCCCTCCCCCCCTCCCCCACGCAGCCCCCCGGCGCCTCCCCATCCCTCACTCTCGCCAGGCGCACTCGTCCCCCTCTCCTCCTCCCTCACTCTCGTCGGCGGCCCACAACCCCCCCTCCTCCCCGCACCGCGCAATTTCAATCTCCAAGCAAGTCGACCTTCTCACTTCTCGGCACCTCCGATCCTCCGTTTCTTTTTGAAACGAAACGAGGGTGGGAGGAGGGGAGACACGAGATTCGCTTCGAAGGGGGTGGGGGAGGGGGAGGCGCGAGATTCGAAGAGGTGGGAGATAGGGAGGGGGACGCGCTGTGGGATAGGGGTGGCGGCAGGGAGAGGGGAGGGGGAGCGACCGAGTTCGCGGGGAAGGGGAGGGGGGGGGGAGGGGGAGGGCAACTCGATTTCTTGGGGGAAGGGGAGGGGGATGCGGGGCCGGGGTGGTCGGGAGGGGAGGCGTGGCGGGGAGGGGGAGGGGGAGGGAGGGAGGGGGGGAGGTGTGAGGGAGGTCGAGGGGAGGGGGCTGCGTGGGGGCTGCCGGGGGGGTATGTGTGGGGTGCGCCGGGTGGGGGAGGGGAGGGGGAGGGGTGGGACCCGGGGTTGGGTGGTGGGCCGGTGGCTCTAGGGTTGGGGGGTGGGGTTGGGTTAGGGAGAGAGAGTTAGGGTTTTTAGGTTTACTTAGGGTTTAGTTAGGTTTAATTAGGGTTTTTTAGGGTTAATTAGGATTTTTTAGGATTAATTAGGGTTAATGACTAACGGAGTTAAATCCGTTAGTCAATAAGGGCATATGGTGAATTTTTTTAAAAGTCAGGGGTATATGGTGAATTCGAAAAAAAGTGGGGGTATTTGGTGAATAAATTTATTTGTCAGGGGTATTTGGTGAAATAACCGTTTTTTTTTTTTTACCAAGGAAAGAAAAACTAGGCCAACCTCCTACCGTGGAGGCCAACCTAAAATGTCCTTTCATCATATCTTACCCAATTCACTATTTTATTCAAGAATTGAAGTTAATCTAATTGGTTAGAAGTCATCCTTCTACCCTTGTGACAAGAATTTAATTTTTGCCTTTTATAAAGTGGGATTTCCAATTTCCCCCCAACTTGTACAATAAATATTCAGCTTACCTTAAAAAAACAGTTCACTGCTTTATTTTCATCATATCTTTGACCGAACATATTCAAATCAATGTTATTACTTATTATGTAAGGTGTTCTATATTAATGTATATTTTCATAATATTAATATTAACTTTTTTTAATTTTTAATACTTCATCTGTTTTTATTTAGTTGCAATTCTTGCAATAATTTCCATTTATAGGTGTTTTTATTTAGATGCAACATTTCCATTCTTGTTAAAGGTTTTGGGGCAATTTGGCAATTTTATCCTTATTTTAACTACCGAACATGCAAAAAGTATGTGTAATTAGGTCAAATTTTACTTTCTCCTATTTCCTTAATATTTGTGCAAAAGACATTTGTTGCAACTATAAAAAAACAAAGGTAGTACTCCATCCGTTCCTAAATAATCTACACACTTTGCTTTTCATTAGAACCAAGACAAAAGTGAAAAAGTAGGAGAGAGGGAGGAGAGAAATTATGAAAAGTAGGGAGTAAGAACTAAAAATTACAAAAGTAAATAAAAAAAATAGAGGAGAGAGAAAAATGGGGTAGGTTGGGGGTTTTAATTGGGTTAATCTATTTGGTGAAGGACCACATGGGAGACAAAGGTGGGGTATAATGATTGGACATTTTACCTTATTTAGATAAAGTAACAGTGTAACCATTAAGAAGAAACAGCTCGAAAAGTAAAGTGTGTTGATTAAAAAATAATGTAGATAGTTATAAATAATTAATAATATTAGTAGTCAAAGTTGTACTTTTGCAAGCGTGCAACACATTGTAGAGCTATATTCTTTTCCTAACAAAGTAACAATGGTTTGCGGACATTTTCATAGCTTTAAAATGTAGAAGGTCCACAGCACCACCACTGATTCATTGCTTCTTTATCTAGTGAAAATTTGGTCAAATAAAGTTTCTAATTTAGCAATAATACAAGTCCTTCAATTAGATAGCTCAAATCTACCTGGTCATACATTTGGGTGTACCATGTCAAATCTACCTGGCCATACATTTAGATGTACCATGTGTATGGTACACCCAAGCAGTGGCGGATGTGTGTACATGGAAGTGGGGTCACTTGATCCCACTTGGGGGGAAATTATATGAGAAAAAACCTAATTTTTATTGTATAAATGTAGATAAAAGTGTTATTAGTAGTAAAAGGAACCCCACTCAACACTAAAAAAAGGACCATATTCTACATTAACATTACTTTTTCGAGTACTTATAATTAGTGACCCCGTTGCATATAATTTCTAGACCGGCCACTACACCCAAGGCTATATTTGCTCATTTAGAGCTCTACTTATTATATGATTATTCTCATTTGGAGGTTTCAAATGAGCAATGAGCTAAAAAATAACAATTCCCAGTTCACCTAGGCTGCCATTCATACTCCAATTTTGATGATATCTTGGTCTCTTAATTAATTATATAAAAAAACTCGGGTGGATTTTTCTATAAACATTCTAAAATATTCTCCTATCATATTACATAACTCCTAGACAGCAAGAAGTTATTATTCCATACTTATAGAAAAGTGACAGCAAAAGTATGAAAATTTCCAAATTACGAACATCTCACTCAACATTTATCTTGACTAGCATATATAAAATATATTTTTACCAATTCATAAATTGGAAAACAATTGCTTTTTCCTTAAAGTTTGGAGTCATAACTTTGACCAATGTCTCTCATCAACCTATCATACTAAAGTTTACTTTTAAAACAATAAACATATAATGAAGGTAAACCTAAAAAACAACACCACCTCTAAACTTTCTCTTTCTAAAAGTTCTCTCAGCCAAACCCTAAAAACAAAAGCCCCTCTACAGCCGCCTCCCTAGGCTCGCTGGTGGCTGGCTTCTCAGTCTCGCCGGCGAGCCTAGTCCCCTAGTAGTTTTCGCAGCTTCTTTATCGTCTTCCCCCTCACTGTCGTCCTCTTCCCCAGTTTTGTTGTCGTCTTCGTCGTTAGTCTTGTCGTCGCAGGTAGGTAGGGCTCCCCTTCCGGTTCTCCGCCCACCCTTTGTTCGGTCGTTGGCTTCCCTTTCCCCCTCCCTTGTTGCGTGTCTAGGGCATCCCTCTCCCTTTCCCCTGTTGTGTTCGTGGGCATCCCTTTCGGCCTTTCCCCTTCCCCTGTTGTTGTGTCCTATCGAGTCTCCCTCCCCCGTTTTCCCCAACCCAGTTCCCCTCCCCGGTCGAGTTCGTAGCAGTAGATCCTATCCCGTTGCGTCCCCCTCCCCGTTAGGTTCTTGTGTTCCTTAGATCTAATCCCCCTCCTCGTGTTTCCCAACCCCTTCCCCCTCCCCGGTTCGCGTCTGTGTCGAGTGCTAATATGAATTTAGTATTTGAATTTTTAGTTTGTTTATTATTCGGTTTATGTTTCAGTTTTAATTCTCGTGATGGCTTCAAGTGTCATCACTCCTAAAAATGCATCTTGTTGGAGGCCCTCCAATTTGATTTGGAGCACGTTAAGACCTCCACCTCTTTCAAGTTTCAATCCAATGTGACTAAACTCTGGGTACCCTCGCAGCAGGTTCAGAAGTCACCAAAGGACGTGACTTCATTGTTAGTTGATTCCGTAGAATCTCAGGAGGTTGTTTCTCTTCACGGACCTTGGGATTTAGCGTCTAGTGGACATTGGGGTCCACTAGCTCTAGTGCGACAGTCTCTCTCAGAAGATCGTCAGAGTTTCGTATCACAACAGGCTCCATCTCATATCAGGTCTTTTTCATCAAGATATATCATCCAACCTCACCCGTCATCGCTCAAGACAAACTACTTTTGGACTGGACATGAAATAGTTAGTTTTTTCTTTCTAAAGTATGTAAGAGCTAATAGAGCTCCTGTTACTGTTAGTTTATGTGTGTTTGGTTGTATTATCATTAGGCTGTACTCCAATTTTAATTAATGCAAATTTTCTCGATGTCAAAAAAAAAATAATAAAAAAATAAAAATAAAATTGTAATAAATATTTGGACAAACTTATGATCAAATTTTAAATTAGCAAAATTTATTCACCAAAACTAATAAGACCTATTATTTTAAGATACTACTAATTGCTTGTCTGCCCATGTTTTGTGTCATTGTGTCATGAGATGAGTGAAAACAATTTATTAGAACCTCTTGTTGCTTATATACTCCACATTACTTCAAAAGCGAAATAAATTCAAAGAAATATTTGTATGATAAGGAGATTGATACATCTACCCACTAAAAATAGACAATTAAAAAATAATTGACTCTGGTGAGTTGCACGCCATTAATTATTAATGTCTATCTCTAGTGGGTGGATTACCCACTGGATCGATAAAAATTTTCCGTTATTTGTTGGAGTTTTAAGTTTGTCATTGAAGAGCCAAAAAAAGATGCAGGATTGGATCACTGGCCATAATTACGAAGACCAAGAAGTGAAAGAATCTCCCTAAAGCATCAGATAAGCCTTCAGTTAGAGAAGGGAAAAAATTATCAGGGTCTGGACATATTAGAGCCAAGCAAGGAATTCAGATTGGCGTGCCTGTTTGGCTAACTTATCAGCAACCACGGTCCATGTTCATGCTTCTTCCTCTGTGACTTGTGAGTGATGGAGATGATGAGGCAGTGCTTTAAGGCTTAAGCCATGGCGAACGGAATAATGGTATTAAGCAGGTAGTCAGTCATTATATATACTTCATCTGTTTCTTAATATTTGTAACAGTTTGACTTTGCATTACTTATATATATAGTAACTTTGACAATAATTTTTTTTTTTATGAAGTATAAAATTAAAAGGCTATCAAGTTTTATTTTTTTGAATTAGGCTTAAAATGTATTTTCCAAATATTAATTTCTTTTTTATATTTTCACTATTTGAAGGTTAAGAAATTGATTGGCAAATATGTGCGTCAGGAAGGGTGAAAGTCAATTGGTTGCAAATATGGTAAGACAGAGAAAGTATCATTCTACAAACGTCAATCTCTCATCTCAAGTCTGTTGAGATACTAAAAGAAATAAAGAATGACTTTCAAATAGACATTACTAATATTATGCCCAAGAGAAAAGATCTCATGTGTGATTAACTTTTACTCAAGCCACATTTTTTTTTTTTTTTTTTAAGGTTGCAACTTCCATTCATGCAAATATGCAATAACTTTGACAGGAAAATTTTGACTAATTAATATACAACAAAATTAAGATGTTGAATTTGTTTTTATGTATAATTTCACAATATTATCAACTTTCTATAATATACAATAATTAATAATTAAAGATAATGATACTCAAAGTTACGCGTTGACAAGTGTTACAACCTGTTAAAAAAAGGAGGAAGTATTTTCTTATAACCCACTACAATCCTCACCTTTTCTAAAAAAAGCCATATAAATCTAAGGGACTTCCACGTTACTTGCCCATAACCTACATATTGAGAAACTGAGATGCAGGAAATGAAGGCAGCAAAAACTTAAAAGAAACAAAAACCATGAACTTTTAACATCAAAAAACCCCAAATCATGCTTTTTTTTCACCCATCATAAAAGAGATGTATGCATATACACACATATAGCAGTATTGGTTAGGGTAGTTGGACCTCACAGTAGTAACACAACCTGTACAGCATTGGAATGAATGAAAACCCACCATAAATTCTTGCCAGCTCTAAATACAGAGAAACAAAGAGCTCACCACAACCTTTTTCCCAATCTGTCAGTCTCTCAATAAAACTCTTCCATCAACCTCCTACCCATCAACCCTAAAACAAGTAAATAAATGCAGCTTTTAATAACTTCTATTAAATTCTCCTTTCTCCTTCCCATATAAAAACAGCAAGTTTTTTTTTTTGTAGTATTTCATAGTGTTCAGAGTATTCAGACATTAAAAAGGAAGATAGAGTGTGTTATAGATTATCATGTAACATTGACTTGGGAATTGGAATCAATCCCAGGATCTTCATGGAAAACAACATAAGTGTACTAGGGAAAGAAAATTACCTTCAGAAAACAACTTTGTTTCTTGTTTTACTAATATTTGTGTTAGGATTCCCTTCTTCTTCTCATGGGTTTTCCATGGAATTCTATGCATTGTCATGCCCGGGTGTAGAATTCATAGTTAGAGATACTGTGAGATCAGCAGCTTCTACTGACTCGACTATCCCCGGGAAACTTCTGCGCTTGCTCTTTCATGACTGCTTCGTCGAAGTGAGTTTCTGTTCCTTGTGTTTTCTACATTTGTGTACCTGAAGGAGAGAAACTAGAATAATTAAGGGTTAACTAGTCTAAAAGCATGGTTATAAATCTCGGATGGGGTCATCACTATTGCAATTACGGTCTCAGGACCGCTTCACGGGTAATGCAGATGGTTTGTGGCGGTTGTGACCTTATATCTTAGTCGCAACGCTCAAAAACCTTTACAATGAGGTTGCAATACGGTGATGCAGCCGAGATTTAAAACCATAAAATAGTAAGCATCACAGTAGTATCATTATGGTAATTATGTCTAGATTATAGCTATATTTTTGCAGGGTTGTGATGCATCAGTGCTAGTAAAAGGGGATGGAACAGAAAGAGCAGACCCTGCAAACGCCTCTCTTGGAGGATTTGAAGTCATTGAAACGGCCAAAAGAGAGCTAGAACTGTTCTGCCCTGGAACTGTTTCGTGTGCTGATATTCTGGCACTGGCTGCTAGAGATGCTGTTGTCATGGTATAACAAAATCCACCCCCTTTTTTTATTGAGCATTGTTATTTAGCTAAATTTGCATGCGATCAGTCTAATTGGGGTGTTTTTGTAACTTCACTCTATGGGGCGTACAAGGCTCCTATCACTTCTTTCGCTAACAAAAATTTAGCCAAATAGAGTTTTTCTTTATTTAACGTCGTATGTATACATTTTAATGATGTGGGAATTCTGATGATAGTCAGGAGGACCAGATATACAGATGCCAACTGGTAGGCAAGATGGAATGGTTTCTGCGATATCGAACGTCAGGCCGAACATTGTTGACACAAGTTTCACAGTGGATGATATGATTAAGATATTCAGCTCTAAAGGGTTGAGTTTGGCTGATCTAGTCATTCTGTCAGGTACACATTTTATTTCTGGAAAAAGCTATGCGAGTATGTAATTTAAATTTGTGATTTATGTTAAACAGCAAAATAGGGGCACATCATGTACATTTCTTCATGAGGCAAGAACAGTTTTTTTTTTATTCATATTGGCTCATCAGTCAAGACAGGCCTAAGTAGTAAGTACAATGCTATTTGTAGCGCTTCCAAAAGAAGTAAATGATTTGAAAAAACAATAATGCTACTGCTACCTGCACATGTTTTTGGCTCATGGGCATAAAAGTTTTTTCTTAAATCTCTTTATATATTCAACATAAATACTTCCTCCATCCTAAAGTAGTTGCTGCATTTTTTTTATAGTCAAATTTCATCAACTTTGACTTTATTTAGTCTCAATTGTATTTGCATACTATTAACTTTGTATAATTTCTTTTAATACGTAATTACATATACTAATGGTAAGATATGCGCCTTGAAAATCATTAAAAAGCATGTTACATAACAAATTGTGACAGAGGGGGAAAATCTTAATCTACCCACTAGGTTGGCTCCATTTAACTCAAGCTTGAGCCGATTGGTTTATCTCTGATCGAATGCAGATATTGAGTTCAAACTTCAAAGTCCAAATAAGTCCACTCTGGTTGAAGATTTTAAAAGTTTATGATTATAATTCAAACTTTTGCATGATCAAAAAATAAAGCTTTGTGTAAATCCAATGTTCAATGCATTGTCTTGGGTCTTAAGGAACTTCTTTAGATCGTGCTTATACAAATTTGGCACCCTAATCATAATTCACAACCGTAGAGATAATAACAAGAAGCCCTGTTTATGCAAAGTATACATTATCATCCAACAGAAATCATAATTCTCCTAACAAGAAATATTGATCAATGGAAAGTCTATTTGAAATCGATCTCCGGCAACAGGAAATATAAGTTAAATCTTGAATTAGCCAATAAACATTTCCTAGAAAAAACATCTAACTAGAGAATAGAGATACTCGAATAACGTGTACGGATGAGAGGATTAATATGGAAAGGAATGAGAAGTAGATGATCTGATTTCCTTGCCCATTAATAAACCAACTCCTTCCATTGCTGGAAAGGTCTCAGTTAAAATCCAAAGCCTACGCTACTGTCCGAGTTCCCTGCTATTCCTTTCCCCTTCTTTCTCGCGCTCTCCCCTCCCGTTCCCTCCGTCGTTACTATCCAAACACTTCTAAGAGAATTTCTGAATGATATACATACATAGTATGTAATATGTTTTGATGTTGCAGGTGCACACACAATTGGGATAGCTCATTGCACAGCTTTCAGTGACCGCATTCAATTTGATTCAAAGGGAAACCTCACTTCTGCTGACTCTTCTTTAGACAAAGATTATGCATCAAAGTTGGCTAAAAAGTGTGCAGCAAGCAAATCAGCAACAGTTAACATAGATCCCAACACATCCTTCTCATTTGACAATCAATACTACAACAATCTCATAGCAAAAAAAGGACTTCTACAAACTGACTCGATTTTGTTTGATGACCAAAGGACAAGGATCTTGGTTGAGCAATTCGCTAGTAATCTCAACACTTTCTATGAAGCATGGAGTGAATCATTTTTGAAGCTCAGCAGTATAGGAATTAAGGCTGATGGCGAAGGTGAGGTTCGACAAATTTGTTCAAGGATAAATGGGTGAAGACTGATCAAACTCAAAACCACTTCATTGCTATAATCTCATAGAAGTGTTCTGTAGCTCCATTTCTGAGCAGTAGAGTCTGTATGTATTGCATATAAATTTTCTTAAACACAATATCTTGAATGATTGTTTTCCTACAATATAATTTTTTAGCTCTTCAATGAATAAGATACCCAACAACATATGAAGTTCAATTTCAACTTTGGATTACAATGGAGTATATGAATATCCCACTGAACCTACGTCACTTACACTTATTCGTATCGGATCCTTGACACTTCGATATGGTTATGGACAGTTGAAGTCTTAACACTCCAATTTGAGCGAAAATCATGAAGATTTTCATAAGATAGCCAAGTCATACATGTGGACATGTACCCCACTCTGAGTAACATAGACTGAAGTCACTGAACTGTCATTACGATAAATTCTATGTCAAACAGTTTTAGCAATATATTTTTCTTTTCAGTCATACCAGCAAGGTTGAGTTTGCAGATGAAATTCTAATATAAGGCACTTCAAATTCAAAATTTTTCATTTTCTGAGCTAAAGAAGACTCACAATGAATAATGATTCTCCACCTCCTAGCTGATGAGTGAAGAACAGGCTTTTAATCTCGATCATTATCCACATTATATGCTTTTAGGAGGCTAGACAGATAAGAAGTACCAACTTTCATCACTTGCAGTATAGCCATTAACCAATTTCTTCCTTGAGAATCCTGACAGCTTCTAAGACTCCATTCTCCTGAGAAATTTTCTCAGAAATCTCAAGAGCACGTGCTTTCATATCAGGACTAAGAGCACGAATTATAGCATTCTCTAACACGTAAGCACTTTGCCTGATGCCCACGTCATCACAATTTTCGGGAAGCAATTGATTTCTTCTCAAGGGTTCTGGAGCTACTCCAAGCCAGCACATCCTTTCAGCCCAGTAAAACTGATCTAGCATAAAGGGACAGACAACTTGGGGTATCCCAGCTCTCAATGCTGCTGCAGTGGATCCACTACCTCCATGATGGATAGCAATAGCGCATTTTTGAAAGAGCCAACTGTAGGGAATGGAACCAGAAAAGCAAAATAAATTCCCATTGCACAGAGAAATCCCATTACTTAAAACTGATGAACCCATTTCAGCAGCAACTTGCAGAGCCTCATCCAATGGTGCATGTCCAGCTGTCAGAAGAATGAACCTACATTTTGTCTTTTCAACAGCAGCTTGTAAGATGCAAAGTAATGCTTTAGGATTTTTTATGAAACCCATATTCCCAGCTGAACTCAAACCTACGAAAACAAGAGGCGTTGACTGATTAGCAGTAAGAAATCTGTACAACCCTGTATGATTTGAGCAGAGTTCACTCCTTGAATCAAAGATATATTGGCAGTTTCTGCATGAAAACTGCCACCTGGATGGGAGAAACCAAAACCCAGAAACACGAGAGTTTGAAGGCCAATAATCAGGACATTCAACAACCTCTCTGCTGAATCCGTACAATAGTAAAGGAGATGAAGGCCTTTCATGCCACATAGGATGGCCTGTCACTGGGTCTGTAAAAGGCAAAGGGCTAAGATACAGTTCATCCCTCCTCCACGATCCCCAATCTTCGGAGAAAAGCGGCCACATCCAATGAATCACATCTTTCCAGCCGAGTTTACCACAAGGAGCCTCTTGAAGGTATTGATAAAGAAATGGAAGTTCTCTTCTGAACTGTCTCTGAAATGAAGAAGGGGCAGTATAGTTTACAACATAGGGAGCTGCAACAACACACCGAACGTGAAACTGTTCAGCAAGACTCCATCCTTCCAATGCAAAAAAAATTAATCAAAACAAAATCATCCTCAATGTTTAGCCCATCTCCAAAGATGCTTTCCATAATGGATAAACATTCTTGTCTATGTTCCTTGGTCACCATGCGTTTCTGGCTACAGAATGACAGAGCGAGAGACTTGTCATTCTCATCACTTTCTGGAGGAGGAAGAACTGGTAGAGAAGAAACGGGAGTGTATCTTACATTACTTTCAGCCAAGTGTGCAGATAAGTCCTGATGGGCAGCGTGACTGATGAAAATCACTTCATAGTTCCTTTGATCACAGGCAAAGGCTGCAGCTACTGCAGCAATAGGGTAGACATCACCCTTTGTGCCAAAGGCCATAAATACTGCAATTGGTCTACTTCTTTCTGTTTTCAACTCCATCTATATTATTAATACTTAGCTCAACATGACATTTGTGATGGAAAATCAGGTCTGAGAACTTGCATGTTCATAGCCATTGATATGCAAGAAAGCCCTGCACCAGACAGTGCATCATGTTATTCAGTGAATTGGTGATTCATGTGTCACAACCATATAGAAATGAAAACAAGAAGTCGATTGTCTTCAGAGAACATAGGAGTAATTGGGGTATATTTCGGTTATCAATTGGTCTCCTGGCAGATTGTCCGACCTAGTCAAACAGCTAACTTTTTATGCATTGGAATCTATATCTGATTTCGTTTCTTGAGACCCTTTTAAAGCTGAGTAGCTATTCATAGATCACAGAGTAACTTTTATGTTACTTTTGTAATTTCAACAGTTTGTTTTGTTTAACTAATAGTCGTCTAACTTGGTCAGAACGCTACAGAAATTTCCGCTAACTAGGCTATATGATCATATGCAAAACGATATTGCAAAACTTGCATATCACGATGATAAATTTGGAGTTTCTCGTCTACACAATTTTATAAAACCAATCAACGACTCAAAATATCGACAATGTGAAGTCTTCATCCAACGCAATTAGTCAAATTAGCGATCTACGAAACACTCTTAGTGGGGATGGGGGGATCAGCAATGACTCAGCAGTTAAGGATCAAAATCTCATCCCATAAAATGGAAGGTATATGCTCAATGCTCAAATCAATAAACTCGTCAGATGAATAACAGAAATTGAACACAATAGCAATAAAATGAACAAAAGACTATACTCAGAAGTCAGAAACATGAACAAATTTGAAAGAATTCTAAACAATACTCAGAAATTTTTTAACTTATCAGATGAATAACAGAAACTGAACACAATAACAACAAAATGAACAAAAGAAAATTCAAGATAACCAAAATCATAATAATAAAATTTATGGCCCTCAAACTTAAGCACTACAAGTTTACAACAGACTGAAAAAAAATTAGCATCAAGATATTCGTATAATATATTAATAATTGCACAATTTCACTTTCAATATTAAAATTAAATAAACAAGTTTTACCCTAATTATATTTTTTTCATGTATTTCCAAAATAAATATAAATAAAAAGCTAGGAAAAATAATACTTACATACCATGGTTTTAACTTTTAAGGTTGTCTCCATTTTTCAATCCTTCACCAGCAGAAGTAGAAGAGAGAGAAAGAGAAAGAGAGAAACTCACATGGGTCAAATTGCAGGCCACTTTTTCTGAGAACTTGTTTGGGCCTAGCCCAATAACTACTTTCTAATTTTGGGGCCCAAACAATGTATCTCTACTGGGCCTTACTTTGGCCTTTTTAATTTTTCCTTTCTGTTCTATGCCTTAATGCTTCCCTCTTATTATTCGTTTCAAAAATACAAGTTTTTTTTCATTTTTACCAGATGAATGAGGACATTGAAATCAGTATACAAAAGCTGTTTTTACGAAGTTCCTTCAATTCATTGCCGAGAATTGAAGTTGGGAATTATAGAAAATTCATACATTACAAATAAGATTATTACTGGGTATGCAAAATGCGGTCATTTGGAGATTGCACGCCAAGTGTTCGACGATATGTCTCACAGAGATACAGTTTCTTGGAACACTATGATTGCTGGGTATGTAAATGTTGGGTGTTTTGGTACAAGTTGGGAACTTTTCAATGACATGAGACGGCGTAAATTTGGGGTTGATGAGTACACTTTTGGTAGTATTCTTAAGGGGATTGCTTGCAATGGTAAACTTATTTGTGGGGAGCAATTACATTCTATGGTTATTAAGGTTGGTTGTGAATTGGATGTTTATACTGCAAGTTCACTTTTGGATATGTATTCCAAGTGTGGGAAACTCGGGGATGCGTACATGGTGTTTAAGATGATGCCGGAGCGTAGTTCTGTGTCTTGGAATGCTATGATTGCAGGGTTTGTGGAGCAAGCTGATTTTGAGACGGCATTGGAGCTGTTTTGTTGTATGGAGAAAGAGGGTATGAAGATTCATGATGGAACTGTTGCTCCTTTGTTGACTCTGCTTAATGACCCGGATTATTTTAGGCTAATGATTCAGCTGCATTCGAAGATTATTAAGCATGGGTTGAGTTCTAATACTACTGTATGTAATGCTCTCCTTACATCATATTCTGAATGTGGATCGTTAGAACATACTGAGAACTTGTTTAATGATAATTCTGATGTGCATGATTCGATAACTTGGAATTCGATGTTGGGGGCTTACCTTCTACATAACAAGGAAAAACTTGCAATTAAAATCTTCTTTGACATGCAAGAGTTTGGTTTTGAACGTGATATATATACATATACTACTGTCATCAGTGCCTGTTTTGAAGAGCCATATCAGGTTTATGGTAAATGTTTCCATTGCTTGATAATAAAGGCGGGACTAGAGAGTTCCACAGCAATAGCCAATACATTGATAGCTATGTATCTGAAGTCGAGTAGAAAAGCCATGGCAGATGCACTGAGACTCCTTGAATCAATAGACCATAAAGATTCTGTCTCTTGGAATTCTGTATTGACTGGGTTGTCACAGTATGGCTTGAATGAAGATGCCGTGAAGTTCTTTGGGGAGATGCAGTCACATGATGTTGGGATCGATCACTATTCTTTTTCTGCAGTTCTCAGATCTTGTGCTGACTTAGCAGCCCTGCAATTGGGTCGACAAGTTCATGTATTGGCTCTCAAGTCAGGATTAGAATCAAATGAACATGTAGCTGGCTCATTAATATTCATGTATTCTAAGTGTGGCTTACTTGATGATGCTAGAAAGTCCTTTGAAGAAACCCCAAAAGACAGCCCAATTACCTGGAACTTTGCCATTTTTGGGTATGCTCAGCATGGACAAGGCGAACTCGCCCTTGAGCTGTTCCATCAAATGACAAAAAGTAAGGTGAAGCTTGACCATGTAACCTTTGTTGCTGTCTTAACTGCTTGTAGCCACATGGGTTGGGTGGAAGAAGGTCGGCATATTCTTAAAACAATGGAATCTAAGTATGGGATTCCACTAAGAATGGAGCATTATGCTTGTGCTATTGATTTGTTTGGGAGAGCTGGACACTTAGATGAAGCGAAGACCTTGGTCAAATCAATGCCATTTGAGCCTGATGCAATGGTGTGGAAAACTCTCTTAGGTGCATGTAGAAACTGTGGGGATGTTGAATATGCAAATCAAATTGCAAGTCATCTGCTCGAAATCGTTCCTGAAGAGCACTGTACCTATGTTATTTTATCTGATATGTATGGGCGTCTTAAGAGGTGGGATGAGAGAGCTAATCTGACAAGGTTGATGAGGGAAAGGGGGGTGCGGAAGGTCCCAGGCTGGAGCTGGATGGAAATAAACAACGAATCTCATGCTTTTAATGCCGAGGATACTTCTCATCCCAATTCCAAGGAGATATATGATACCTTGGAAGGACTTATGAACGAGATCAGAATGCTTAAAAAAGCCTCTAACTCAGAGGCTTCTGTCCAGGAATGGGCCGTCCTTGATGGATGCTGCGGTTGATTGTGATGACTGACAATTCTTTGTGGTACTTTGTCAAGTTATCATGTGTTCGGTTCCTGGAAAACAGGCTGATGAACTTGTACATTCAAGCATATATCTTGGATGATATATCTGAAATTTTGTCAATCAATTTAATTTTACATATTAGTTAGTCTTGATTGGATTTGCATACTGAGAATGGCATGATAAACTGTTTCACAACTTGCAATACACATCTTCATGGATATATATATGTATGCTTACCACAGTTTGCTACTTGCCTACTTCAAGATGTATACATTCTATGCTAGCAAGTTTGCTCAAACACGTATGATGATGTATCTGCATAATCAATACAAATTTGATCTTTTATATAAACATTTTTTATGCATATCATGTGTGTAATTTAGATATTTCCATATTTTGAAATGTTGAGACTTGCCCCCCTCTGGAACCTAAATTATGAGAAGGGTTTTTCTAACCTATGCACTAAGTGAATAATGTCTCTAATTAACTATGTCATATTTAAGAGTTTTGTTGAGCACAGGTGAAAACAAATAACTAAACCTACACACTTGGTACATAAGTTAGAAAAACCCTTATTATAAATGGGTAAAATAATGTGAACGACTTTAAAGAACGAACTAAAACAGAAAGTATAACTAAATCAAAAATTCATGCTCGATCAATTGTTAATGTATAATCAATTGAGTAAATCTTAAGCCGTTTTAGATGTGAAATATATATTTGAAGAGAGTGGATACTATTTCACTGCTCCAAGCCTCTATTTTTTATCATTATTCACATGATGCACCTGAATAGTGGAAGATGAATGTAATAGCATTTTCTTAGGGAACTCAAAATCAAACATGGGGAGAAAAAAGAGATAAATCTTCACCTTAGTGGGTGGTTGAGTTCCTCATAATAAGTTGGGTGGAAGATGAATGTGGTATGGGGTTTACTTTGACTATGTTATGGCTAATTATAATTTGATGACTGTTTCTGCTAAGAAATTAAGGATTGTATTATGTTGTGAGATTTGATGTGGGCCCCAAGAGCGTTCGCCTGAGCTTCGATGTACGTGTGCCTGAATCCTGCAAAACAAGGTCAGACTACCCCGGGGGTGTTTCCGGGATCGCCCCTCCGACGCTCAAGTCAGATGTGATTGAGGTAGAGAGAGAAGTGAAGTCTAGAGAGAGATGCTCTAGTTTGTTAGGTGAGAATTCAATACCTGTTCATTGATGAGACAGTTGGTTTTTATAGTGTTGGGGATTTCCCAGACAGGAAACATTATTCAGATGGGCCTTTTTGGTAGCAATGGGCATGCTGCCTTTTCCGGCAATGGTCATTTCATCCTTTTAGGGATCTCCCCAATGCTGGTGATTAGGTCAACCTTTACAAGTGGGACCCATTGCTGCCACCTGCCCATGCTCTAGGAGGCTTCCAGGCTCTTTATTGGGCTGCTGATCAATTGAGCCCAAACAATTAGCCCCACGCCATAGATGGGGGATCACGGGAGCCCGACTGGTGGGATGCCTGTCTGTGGCGGAATACACAGCCGTCTTGTTTCTGACTGGAAAAAAGGGGGGGAATGCTGACCGGGTTCCCATCCAGTTGAATGACGAGTGCCGACCCAGTCTCCTCTTGGTGAATGAGACGAGGCCGACCGGGTCACTCCCTGGTGGCAGGAGAGTGCCGACCCGGTCATCTCCTGCCAATGACGAGTGGCCGACCGGGTCATTCCCTGGTGAAGAGGGAGTGCCGACTCGGTCATCCCTGTCAGATGAGGAGTGGCCGACCGGGTCACTCCCTGGTGAAGGGAGCATGCCGACCCGGTCTCCTCATTCTATGTGAAAAGTGGCCGACCAGGTCACTCCATGGCGAAGGGAGAGTGCCGACCCGGTCTCCGCACGCTACATGAAGAGTGGCCGACCGGGTCACTTCCTGGTGAAGGAAGAGTGCCGACCCGGTCGTCCCTTGCTAGATGAGGAGTGGCCGACCGGGTCACTCCCTGGTGAAGGGATAATGCCGACCCGGTCTCCTCATGCAATATGGAGAGTGGCCGACCGGGTCACTCCCTGGCGAAGGGAGAGTACCGACCCGGTCTCCACATGCTACATGAAGAGTGGTCGACCGGGTCACTCCCTGGTGAAGGGAGAGTGCCGACCCGGTCATCCTCTGCTAGATGAGGAGTGGCCGACCGGGTCACTCCCTGGTGTAGGGAGAGTGCCGACTCGGTCTCCACATGCTACATGAAGAGTGGCCGACCGGGTCACTCCCCGGTGAAGGGAGAGTGCCGACCCGGTCATCCTCTGCTAGATGAGGGGTGGCCGACCGGGTCACTCTCTGGTGTAGGGAGAGTGCCGACCCGGTAATCTCTTGTGGGCAAGTGGGGAGGTCCGACCAAGTCACTATCCGCTGAAGGAAAGATGCCGACCTGGTTCCTTCTAATTTGGATAGGGGCAGGTCCGACCGAGTCACTCCCTATTGAAGGAAGATTGCCGACCCGGTTCCTTCTTATTGGATGAGGGGCCCGCTGATACTTGGCCATATTTAACCAAGTATTGAAGCGGCTCGGCAAAGGAGGGGAGCTCCTGTTGGCCGAGCGGGGTGCTGGGCCACTCGGATGAGGGGCTAATGAGCCCCAAGCTGGTCCGAGTGGGTGCTAGCTGATACTTGGTCGTATTTGACCAAGTATAGAAGCGATTCGGCAAAGGAGGAGAGCTCTTGTTGGTCGAATGGGGTGCTGAGCCCTTCGGATGAGGGGCTAATGAGCCCCAAGCTGGTCCGAGTGGATGCTAGCTGATACTTGGCCATATTTGACCAAGTATAGAAGCGATTCGGCAAAGGAGGAGAGCTCCTGTTGGCCGAATGGGGTGCTAAGCCATTCGGATGAGGGGCTAATGAGCCCCAAGCCGGTCCGCATGGGTGTTGGGCGATACTTGGCCATATTTGACCAAGTATAGGAGCGACTCGGCAAAGGAGGGGAGCTCCTGTGTGGCCGAGTAGGGTATAGCGCCACTCGGATGAGGGGCTAATGAGCCCCAAGTTGGTCCGAGTGGGTGCTAGCTGGTACTTGGCCATATTTGACCAAGTATAGAAGCGATTCGGTAAAGGAGGAGAGCTCCTGTTGGCCGAATGGGGTGCTGAGCCATTCGGATGAGGGGCTAATGAGCCCCAAGCTGGTCCGAATGGGTGCTAGCTGATACTTGGCGATATTTGACCAAGTATAGGAGCGACTCGGCAAAGGAGGGGAGCTCCTGTGTGGCCGAGTAGGGTATAGTGCCACTCGGATGAGGGGCTAATGAGCCCCAAGTTGGTCCGAGAGGGTTCCATATTTTGGATGAAGGAGTTGCGCCTATTCTGCCCGACCGGGTATGTTTCAACCTGAAATGCCACATGGCCACTCTTGATACTTGGGATGCTGGGACCCTTGTTTTAGGCTGAGCTGGAGGAACTTTGACGTTTCGACTTCCTTGGGTCTGAAATATTTTTGCTTCAGTTTATTGGACTTTTCACTGAATGGACTGAGTAGGTCCAGTTGGGCCCTTATCAGAAGCCCATTAGAGCGACGCGGGGGGGTTTGCGTTGCGCATCCCCCGAGGTACCCCTATATATGTATGTGAGGAGAGAGAATTTGAGGATCACTTTCTCATTTCCTCATTCTCTCTCTCAAAAATCTCCAAATCCTCTCAATTTGCCCAAGCTCTTCTTCCAGCTTCTTCGTCCGACCAGGTACGCTTTTGTTCTTTTAAGTTTTCTCTTTCTTTCCTTTTCTTTCGAATAATCTCGGCCGACTCCCTTGTTTATAAATAATGGGAGATTCGTCCGAGTCGTCGACACCTCTGGCCTCACCTTCCTATAATCTTGCCGAGGAGGTGAGGGGGATTGGAATAACTCTGGTGTCGACGATAATAAACCGTCCCGACCCTCTATTTGTGCCCGACGCGGTTGCTCTCCCGAGTCCGTCTTCTTCGGTGGAGGATGAAGCCGAGGGAGTCATTCCCTACCCATGGGAGGTTTCATTGGCCTATCCTCCTTCAAGGAGTTACTTAGATAAGTATCCATCTTCGATGTAGTGAGGGCCATGCCGAGGGAGCAGGGAGAAGCATCTACATCGGGTCGGGGATTGGAATATCCCGACCTCGATCCAAAAGGAGGTCCAGGCTCATTCTTTCCCGAGCCGGGGTGATTAAATCGGCGACCGAGGGACCTCCGGGGCACGGCGACAAGGTTTCAAATAAAGGACCCCTTCTACTTGGTCCGACCCGGAGGCACACCATACCGTAATCTCGCCCCTCCCAGGTTGCGTTGCGATCTACTACAAATCCATGGATATGGGGCTTCGGTTTCCTTTGACCCCTTTCGTGAAGGGAGTCTTTGAACGCCTATAACTGGCGATCCGCCAAGTCTCCCGAATTCTGGGGCGGAATCGGTGCCTTCCAAGTCCTGTGCGGCCTTATTGACGTCCGACCAACCCTCAAATTATGGAGGCACCCGTATAGGTCGGTCGAGGTCATGGCGACCAAGAACGGACCGGGTTGTTGGAGCTTCCGGATCCGGCCAGGGTATCGAACCGTCCTCGAATCTCCCCACCTCCCAGAAAGGGTTCCGTCGAGAATTTGCCTTTGTGTATTTCGGTGGGGACTGGGGGATTCCTTTGGTTCCGCCCTCGGATGAGCCCATCATTGCTTTGAATTACCGAGTGGGAGATCTAGATGACGAGGAAGGAGCCGCGGCCGCTATATGCGAGCAGGCGAGGATCGTCGACGGGGGCGAGGTATTCGTGCCGGGCAATGGCCGCCCGACCGCAAGCTTTTCCGAGACGAGCATTTTCTCTCGGCTATGGGTCCGAGCTCGACTTTCCCCGAAGGGTAATCTCTAGGGGAGTTGGGTCGAGGTGGTTGGTATTGTCGATGTTACGATTTTGTGTTTTTGACTAACTTTTTGTTTTGCTTTCTTGCAGAGCTCGCCCGAGCGTACCTCGAAGAAACCAACCCAACAATGACCGACAAGCTGAATGTTGCATCCATGAGAGTTTGCTCAAGGGCTGAAATTGCAGCCCAAGACCTTGAAGGTTCCCGCTCCTCCGAAGGTGAAAATCTGGCCTTTTTACTGTTTATATTTTGGCCCGACCGGCTCTTTTGTTTTCCGATGTTATCTTCCCTTATGCAGGACCCCGTCAAGCCGAAGAGCAAGAAGAGGAAAGAGCGGTCATCCGACAAGGTGGCTCAAACTGAGAAGGTTGTCGCTCGGTCCAAGGCCGAGCGAGAGAAGGCCGTCGCTCGGACCAAGGCTGAGCGGGAAAAGGCCGTTGCTCGTGCGGAGGCCGAGCGGAGCAGGTCGGTGGAGGTTCTTAGCCCCAGGAGTCACCAGCATCAGACCGACGGGGGGGATATCTCTCTTCATTCATCCGACTTCAGGCCGGTCGGGAGCCCCCAATACACCCCCTTGTCCCCCTTCGAGGAGTTGCCTGGTGGTAGCTCGAGGGGTGTGGTAGCGCCGGACGTCCCTTTCACCGGGCTGAGCCGGAAGGAGAAGGATAAGCGGTGGACAGCTGCCATTGATCATAGATATACTCCCGCCGACCGGGAGTATATTCAGCTCACTCACGGTCCGAATGAGACCAACGAGCTGTTTCGCTCCTGGCTTGACGTAAGTGTCTTTGCCTTTTTAGTTTGCTTTCTGATTCTTTACTCTGATTCGGCTTTCATCTCGCTTTTTGTTCTTTGTTTCAGTTCTCTACTCGGATGGCAGCCTCCAGAGACTTCTTGATTCCTTTGAGAACTATTTTATTGGCCGACTCAGCTTGCCCGTTCGTTTGCGGCCTTGAGACTGCGGAGAATTTGGTACATATTCCGAACCGAGCGCAATAATCCCGGGTCGGGCCGCTGTTGAATTGGCGTCCATTATCGGAGATCAGAACTCTGGGAACTCCGAATCTGGTGATGATGTTCCTCCAAATGAACGCTTGAACTTGTTTATCCGTTATGGAGGAGAGTGGTTCGGCCTCAGTCCATTTGGTGAAGTAGTCAATGGCGACTATCAGGAACTTTCTTTGACCTGAGGCTGGGGGAAATGGTCCGAGTAGGTCCATGCCCCACTTATCAAATGGCAGGACTGCTTGAATTGTTGTCAAGGGGGTGGTCGGTGCTCGGGGGATATCCGAATGGATCTGGCAGGACGGACATCTCTTTACCAGCTCCTGAGCGTCTGTTTTCAGAGTAGGCCTGTAGTATCCGGCTCGGAGAGCTTTTCCAGCTATGGTCCTTCCCCCTTGGTGACTTCCACAAGCCCTTTGGTGGATTTCCCTGAGGATGTAATTTCCTTCCTCGGGGGTGACACATTTAAGTAAGGGATGGGTGAAGGACTTCTTGTAGAGTTGATCCTCGTGCCATAGAAACTATCCGGACTTGTGTTTTACCCGATCAGCCTCCTTGTGATCCTCAGGTAGTTTCCCGTCTCTCAAATATCTGACTACCTCATCCATCCATTCGGACGTCCGATTCAATACAAGTAGTTCCTTGACATTGATGCTAGGCTGCCGAAGGACTTCCCACATGATTGTTCGGGGAGCCGACCCTTCTGCCGAACTGGCCATTCGGGCTAAAGCGTCAGCTTGCTGATTCTCCGATCGCGGTATGTGGGCGATTTTGAACTGAGATAGCTTTTTGATTATGTCCTGGGCCTTGGCCAAATACATTCTCATGTTGTCTTCTTTGGCCTCGTATTCGCCTGATACCTGACCTACTATCAGCTGCGAGTCGGATTTAGCATTGATCACGGTTGCCCCGGCCAAGATGCATAACTCCAATCCGAGGATCAGGGCTTCATATTCAGCTTCATTGTTGGAGCCCAAGAACTCAAATTTGATGGCGTATTCCATCTTTTCTCCGACCGGGGTTTTGATGACCCAACCGGCTCCACAACTCCGTCCCGGTAGACGAGCCATCCACTTGCGGCTCCCAGCTATCTTGCCCGCCGATTGGGGGCCCGGATGTGCACTCGTTATGAAATCGGCCAAGGCTCGGGCTTTGATCGCCCTTTCCGGGCTCATATTCTAACCCAAAATCGCCTAGCCGATCCGCCCAATCCGGTCATCCGACTAGAGTGGTTCCCGCTTTCGATAAGCTTCCCGAGCGGGCGACTAGTGAGGACCTTAATAGGATGAGCCTGGAAGTAAGGTTTGAGCTTCCGGCTAGCCATTACTAAGGCGAAAGCCATTTTTTCCACTTCGCTGTATTTGGCCTCTGCTCCTCGAAAGGCGTGGCTTATGAAGTAGACTGGGTGTTGTTTTTCTTCTCTTTCGGCTATCAAAACACAACGAGCGCGTACTCCAAATAGCCAAATAAATGAACGAGTGTTTCCCAGCAAGGGGGATATCAATTTTGGGAGTGTTGATAGATGCGTTTTGAGGGAGGTGAAAGCCTGCTCGGCTCGTCATCCCAAGCGAATTCTTTTCTTTTCAGAGCTTTGAAGAAGCATAAGCTCTTATCTGCTGACCGTGATAGAAAGCGACCGAGGGCGGCCGGACAATTCGGTTAGGCGTTGTACTTCTCTTACATTTCGAGGAGACTTCATTTCCATTATTGCTTTGATTTTGTCGGGATTAGCTTCGATCCCCCTCTCATCCACCAGGAATCCGAGGCACTTCCCTCCCTTCACTCCGAAGACGCATTTCTTGGGGTTCAACATCATGCGGAATTTCCTCAAGGTGCTGAGGGTCTCTTTTAAATCTGAGGGGTGATCGCCCTGAATCTTGCTTTTGACGATCATGTCGTCAACGTACACTTCTATATTCCGACCCAGTTGGGCGCTGAATATTTTGTTTACTGTCCGCTGATACGTAGCCCCTGCGTTCTTGAGTCCGAAGGGCATCATCTTGTAGCAATACACCCCTTGATTGGTGACGAAGGCGGTGTGAACCCGATCTTGCTCTGCCATCGGGATTTGGTGATACCCCGCGTTTGCATCCATGAAGCTCAGGAGAGCATGTCCTGCCGTTGAGTCTACCGATCCGTCGATTTTGGGCGAGAGGGTGGTTGTCTTTTTGGGCGAGGCCTTGTTGAGTCCAGTAAAATCCACGCACATTCTCCATGCCCCACTCGACTTCTTGACTAGGACGACGTTGGCCAGCCATTCCGAGTACTGACATTCTTCAATGAACCCTGCTTCAAGCAATTTCTTGACCTCTGCAGCTGCCGCGACATTCCTTTCGGGGCCTTGATGCCTCAGCTTTTGTTTGACCGGCTTGAACCCCTCTTTGATGTTTAGCTCGTGGCGCATCACTTTAGGGTCGAGCCCGGGCATTTCATTGGCTTCGTAGGCAAAGACGTCTCTGTAATCTGTTAGAACTTGAATGATCTCTTTTCTTGTTTGAGGGTCCATGGCCTTCGCCTACTCTCGAGTCCGACCATGTTTCTCATCAATGATGACTTCTTCGTCGTCCTCGCTAGGCGAGGGCGTTCGTATTGCTTGGGTTCTCGGTAAGGTAAACCCCGAGCTCACTTGAGGGCTGACCATCTTCTCGCTTTCTTTTCTTCGAGTCCTCTTGGACGTCGACCTTGCTTTTCAGACTGTTCACATAACATTCTCTAGCTGCCTGCTGATCCCCTTGGATCTTTCCGACTTTACCCTCGTCGGTTTCGAACTGCATAAGAAGCTGATAAATGGAAATTGCTGCTTTGACCTTATTCGAGTTGGGTCTTCCCATTATGATGTTGTATGGTAGAGGGATGTCCACCACTAGGAAGTCAATCGGTAGGCTTCTTCCTTTCGCCTTTCTCTCCCCATCCGAGCAGGCAATTGAATGGATCCGACCGGATGTACCGAATTTCCCCGAAGCCTGTGAGTGGGCGATTGAGCGGGGTTACATCCTTCTCGCCGTACTTCCGCTTCCTGAGGCACTCCGAGGTGATTATATCTCGCTGAAGATCCACTATCCACCAACACCCGCTTGACTCGGCATTAGCCACTTTGAGTTCAATGACCAAGGGGTCATCGTGGGGGCGTGTGGGGGCCGACCGGGACTCGCCGAATGTCACTGATGGGACAAGTCGGGTCGGGGATGATGTACATCGAGTACCCGGTGCTTTAGACTTTGGAGGTGGGCCTTGCGCGAGCGGCCGGTAAGGCCGCCCGACGCGAAGCCACCCGCTATAACCCCGATGAAGCCCTCTCGTGTCCCCGTCGTTGGATGGACCAACCTTTTGTTTGCCCTTTTCCTCCCTAGAGTGCTTGAGGTACCGGTTCGCCTTCCCCCCGGTCGCCTAGGTTGTCCAAGGATTTCTTAAGTTCCCCGCAATCCTTGGTGGTGTGACCGCACTCTTTGTGGAATTCGCACCATTGGCTTTTGTCTCACCGGGCGACCGACGTCCCGATGGGAGGTGGGCGGGGCATCATGGACTTGTCCTTGATGTCCAAGTAGATTTCTCTTCGTTCTTGTTGAATCGGGGTCGATGCCATGGTCGTTAAACCTATCTCGACCGACCACCCGTTTTCTCGCTGCTTTGACCGGTCCTTGTGATTTCCTTCTTCCTTCCTCTTCTTGCTCCCGTCGTCCGGGAGTGACGACATATGTCTGTTGCTTGGATGAATCTTTGAGCCCGAGTCATTGCTTCGGAGAAGGTTTTCACTTCGTTCTCAGCCAAGGACCATCCCGAGCCGACCAGTCGAAGGCCGGACATTAAGGCGGCGAAAGCCACAAAGATCTTGTAGATCGGAGATTTTTAATGACTCCTCATTGAACCTTTTGATGTAGTCGGCCGGGCTTTCGTTTTCTCCCGCTCGACTCCCATTAAGTGGAGACTCGTTTTCTTTTGTCTCTCTTTCCGGCGATAAACCGGGTGTAGGAATAGGTCCTCGAGCACCGAGAAATCCGTTATGATCCCTGGGGAAGCTCTTGAAACCGCTTTAGGGCCGCCCTTTCGTAGTCGTGGGAAAGAAACGGCACCAAGTGGCCTCGCAGCCCGGGCCAACGCTCATTTGTGCTTTGTATGTGGCCATGTGATCATCCGGGTCGGTCAGGCCCGCGAATGGTTCGACAGAGGGCGTTTTGACCTTTCTCGGGTTGGGTGCCTCGAGTATGGCCTGGCTGAATGGGACCATGAACTTGAGTGCCCCACTGTTGATTCGAATGGGGTTCGATTGAGCGTAATCACCATGACCCTCGCGCTGAGCGGCCTTTTTGTTTAATATGTGCCTCGCATCATAACCTTTGCTGAGGCGCTTCTCGTTGAGGAAGTGTCGGGCATCGTTTTGCTTGTGACCCGCGTTGCCCCGAGGGGACTTGGATACGTGAGTTTCGTCAGCAGGCCTGGCTGATCTTCCTTTAGACTCGCGTCGGTCTCCCTCCCCCCGCTTGATCGGCACCGACCAGGCGACCGTATTCCCTTGCTCCCGATTGCTGCCTGGCTAGGCCGACCGTGGTTCTCCGCCCGAAGGGAAGGGACCAGGGCCTCGGTCTTTAGGGGGTCGAAGGGAGCGTCCTTCTTGTAGGTTGGCCAACATATCTATCGAGCTCATTGCAATGTCCGCTGGAGCTGAGCGGCTATCATGTTGATGTCCGCAGAGATGGGCCGGGGGGCCGCGTGCTGTAGCTGGTTCGATGGTTGCGGTCCATTTTCAATGGACTGCTCTTCTTCCTCATGATCGAGGGTTTGAACGGTCGGCGTTTTGGGCCGCTCGGACCTCCTTTGTTGAGATGGGGAGGGGTCTCTTTCGGACCTCTGACCCTGTGCCGAGGGCTGCCTGGTACGTGTGCTCTTGGCTGGGGCCATTGCTAAGTGACTCTGAGAGGGATTTTGCTGAGTAGCAACAAGGTGAATCTTGCTGAGTGGTGGCGAAGTAACTTCTTGTACTGTCCCCACAGACGGCGCCAAACTGTTTCTGCTAAGAAATTAAGGATTGTATTATGTTGTGAGATTTGATGTGGGCCCCAAGAGCGTTCGCCTGAGCTTCGATGTCCGTGTGCCTGAATCCTGCAAAACAAGGTCGACTACCCCGGGGTGTTTCGGGATCGCCCCTCCGACGCTCAAGTCGAGTGTGATTGAGGTAGAGAGAGAAGTGAAGTCTAGAGAGAGATGCTCTAGTTTGTTAGGTGAGAATTCAATACCTGTATTCATTGATGAGACAGTTGGTTTTTATAGTGTTGGGGATTTCCCAGACAGGAAACATTATTCAGATGGGCCTTTTTGGTAGCAATGGGCATGCTGCCTTTTCCGGCAATGGTCATTTCATCCTTTTAGGGATCTCCCCAATGCTGGTGATTAGGTCAACCTTTACAAGTGGGACCCATTGCTGCCACCTGCCCATGCTCTAGGAGGCTTCCAGGCTCTTTATTGGGCTGCTGATCAATTGAGCCCAAACAATGACATTGTCGAACTTTTGAAAGTGTGACCAACTTTTTTGTCCTCAGAAAGGAATGATAATAGAAAAACTGGAGTGATCAACGATGAAATCAGATTTGTTAACATGGTAAAAAGTTGTGTATAATGATTTTTTTGATGCCATGATGTTTGCTTAAAAGAGAAGTCTTTGATGAACATAATTAGGATTTAGGAGTTTGTTATATTGCTGATATTTGTTTTGAATTTTTTTTTTTTTTATAAGGAAAGATGATTGGTCCGAAGACCAACCCCTACTAGGCTACTAGCCTGCAGGGCACACCAGTTCAGAGGCTAGATAAATGCCCGAGCATATTGTTGGATGAGGATTCGAACCCTGAGCAATGTCCTGAAATTCGGAGTGATACTCCACTGAGCTACCACCTCTCCACTGAATGCCCCAAATATTGCTGGTATTTGTTTTAAATGAAAATAGACAATGTCTTTTTTTATTACTTGGTACACTTTGACCTTTGAACTATTAATATTTTGACTTTGGTCGAAATTTGCTTTTCAAACTAATATATAAAATAATATCGATACAAAGATGTTATTTGATACTACCTCCGTTTCTTTTTAATAGTTGCACTTTCACTTTTAACACTATTCACAAATTTCCCTTCAACTATCATTTGTGATTTATGGTTAAGAGAAAATATAGTCATATGGGGTCTTGTTTGATTCGTCTCGATATGTACTTTTAGAATATCGACTTTTTATATTTTTAACAAATACAAAATTAGAGATATAAAGACTCAAAATAGTGCATCAACATGCGTAAAAAGTGTAAGTGTAACTATTAAAAAGAAACGGAGGTAGTATATATCTCAATATATGTTTACAAAATATGAAATTTCTATAATTTAAAGATAAATATTAGTCAAAAATGTTCATCCGAGTCAAAGTATTGCAACTTATTAGAATTGGAGGAAGTATTTGATTGAATTTGGCTAAAAACAGCAAAGTTTTATTGATATTAAGTTGATCTGGTGTCAATGTGAATAGGATCAACAGACAACAATATACTTTAAATGATACAACTCAAGAAACTGAAGAAGTATATTCCGATCAGGTAATGGCTTTTGGGATGGGGCACCTCCTAATTTGATATGATTTCTGGTGACAAGCAACTTAATGATAAATGATTTGTTTCAACAATGCATTTGTAGTTATCAAATGACTATTAAAGCGTTAAAGGTACTGCTGATGACTTCAAAACTCCTTGCCTAAGTATTCTAATTTTACAATATTTTTGAAAAAGGTTTATTAAAGAACCTCTTTACCGTATGGAGAGGATAAATTATTGTGCGGTTCAGTGCTCACATAAGATAGATTTATTAGAGTTGATGTCTGTTGTAATCAGGACTTTATATTTATATTATTATATATATTACTAGGGCTACTTATCGAAAGGTATGCCATATTTCCAATCCTAAAATTCACTATTATCAATCATTTTTTTTCACTTGTTGAAAGTAGACAAGTTTTCCAAATAACCAGACTAGGTTATTTTTCGTAGGGGTACACATTCTCCTTTTGCCTTTCATGTCGTTATAAGTAATAACGTGTTAGCTACTTAGCTTTGGAACATGGATTAGCATCCCAAGTTTGTTAGCACATCAATCCCTTTCATTCTTTTCCTTTGAGGGCAGGTTCCACCCTAAAATTGTGATTTGTTGAAATTAGATGGCATTGTTATCGAGATTCTAGCATCTTTAGCCATAAAACATGGCAACATGCCCCTTTTCTCCATACATATAAGAGGATTCCAAACTAATAATGATTGTCAAATTACTCTCTCTGCCCCTAATTATCATGGGAACCCAATTCCCTCAAGTAAGAAATGTGGGCTGTTAGGGCCACTGCTATACTCCCTCTGTTTCTTTTTAATCTACACACTTTCCTTTTTGGTCCGTTTTTTTTTAATCTACACACTGTTGTTTTTTCTATTTTTGGTAACATGTCACATCTACTTTCTCCTCTTTTTCCACCCATGTCATCCACTTTTGAATATTTTAACCCACTTTTCAATTTCTCTCTCTCACTTTTTAATTTCCCTCTCCATCTTTTTAGTTTCTCTCTCATACTTTTGCACTTTCTCCTTGGTTCTCCCCCAAAGTGAAGTGAGTAAATTAAAATGAAACGGAGGGAGTATAAGATTCCAAACATATTGAAAGTGAGTGACTTGATGTAATTCCTTCAACCAAGCTGGCTAAGTTGACCTTTTTTATGTTTTTCTTTTTCATAAGCGGAATAAATTACATAACAGCAGTGAATCCTAAACAAGTAGCGGCATATTGCTGAGCCACATCATGTGCTTGCTGAACTTGTTGGCGATTCACTGAACTTATTTATACATCTCCAAAAAAAAATCTTAATTATTCCACGCTGGCTAATTAATTAGATGAAGACGCATGTCACTATGGATGGAAAAAAATTTATTGGTAATGGTTTTTTTTTTTATATTCTTAAAGTAACAAGTAGAGGAAGAAACTAAACAAGTAGTTCCGAGACAAAATTACCAAGAAAAGTACTTCATTAAATATATTTTTTTGGAGAATCCTACTACACCCTCCATTCTCCTTAATTCCCTTGAAATAAAGAAGTAAGCGCTATACTATGGGACGAGGGAGTACAATATTACTATAGTTTTCCCTTTCTGAAACCCGCCGATTTAGTTGTAGTTCAACTACTTATATAAAGAAAAACCCCTAGCTAAAGTAGCAATACATCATATTGGTGACTTTTCCCATGGGTGAAGAGTGCTTCTTAACCCCCAAATATCACCAAGGTCCAAATTACCATTGTAGGAAAGAGTCAACTCATGAGTCTTTCCAAATTAGGCCACAATGTAGTATTGCTCAGTTAAGAGATGATGCACAGGGTTTCTCTAATAATTAAGCTTCTCAAAACAAATTAGCTATGTTTCTATGGCTCATCGGCGGCTTGAGCATTTTTTGCTCACCACAGATCGCCGATAAGCCAGCTTCAACCACTGTATATGGTTTTTTTTTTAGGAAAAGCCATTGTATATTTAGATATGAGTTTGTTCTTCAATTAATTTATTGCTCTCCATGAGAGTTTTCTCTAGTTATATAGATTGAGTCGTATGTCTCTCGGCCTAGGGCTATTTAACTCAAATTCATCTACTCATTGATTATTTGACGGGAAACTATAACTAGGGGTGTAAGTGGATTGCAAAAAGTCCAGAGTCCAATTCAGTCCAGTCCAAACTTGTCGAATTAGACTGAATTGAAATTTTTTTGGACTGGACTCGGACTCAATTTTTCGAGTCCAAATATTTTCGGACTGGGTTTGGACTCACCCCTGTGGAGTCCAATAAGTCCAGTCCAGTCCAAAAATATTTTTATATAATATATATATATATATATATATATATATATATATATATATATATATATATATATATATATATATATATATATATATATATATATATATAATATAAAATAAAAGATATATGTGACTCATTTTATGGGATGAATATACTGAGCTTAATTTTTCAAATTCAATTATGAGAAAACGTTGCGAATGATTGAATCTAAATCGGGGAAAAAAATAATATAATATTCGGACTGGACTGGATTTGGACTCAAGAAAAAAGTATCGGACTGGACTGGACTGGACTCAAAAAATATTTGGATCGGACTTGGACTCAATTTCTCGAGTCCAAAAAACTTTGGACTGGATTTGGATTTGGCAAAGTCCAATCCAGTCCAATCCACTTACACCCCTAACTATAACTAATACATTTGTTTGATCGAATCAAGACCAATTATCTCCCTTAGATTGTTTAACTACATGTGATCTATATACAACAAAAAAAGAGTAAATGCATTGTAATTGGATTTGATCCCATGACTTCAAGTTCATATGTTAAAGTCTTAACCACTAAACCAAATGATATTTGATGATATCATTTCAAAGTAAAATATTGATAATGAAACTATAACTACCCGGGGCATAGCCGGGGCCTACAAACTAGTTAAAACATAAAAAACAAGTTGTGAACTCCCTCGTGGAAGGATGTATAAAACAACAGAATGAAAAACGACATGAAAGAATCAAATCTCATTTAGAAAACAATGTAATTAATTTATTTTTATAATTTTTTTAAAGAGTTTATTTTTATAATTATAGTAATTGATAATTAAATTAATGGTCAAAGTTGTACATTAATAAATGTGCAAGTTAAGTTGGAGATCTATTGAAAAACGTAGAAGTATTAGTTTGAAGTCCTTGACTATAGTATGCTACGGTATTTCTCATGTCCTCAACTATAGTTGGTAATATTATCTTCTTCTTTTGTAGAGTATCATTATTCTCATAAAGACAAGAAGCCTAAGCCTTACAATAAGCAAGCACAAGATAACTCCCTATCTTGAGGTTGTAACAAGAGGGAGTAACAGAATGCCACATCTCGATCACCAGCAGATTTATGTTATAATGTAGCTAGTATAAATAATAGATTAGCATAATCTTTACCTTCATTTTGATAAACACAAAACACTTAGTGTAATGTCTTCTCTCTGTAGCTTTTACATGAAAAAAATTAGTTTTATACTTGAGCTCTCAACAGCAAGCGATGGAGGAAGAAATCCTCCGTTTCTTTTAGTTCATTCATTCTCAAAATCTTCATCTCCATTATTTCATGGAGTGTAACATCTTTTGAGGTAAGTAATTATCATACACGTTATTGTTCCTTATAGGGTAGTTGTAGTAGTAAATACAAAGGAATTATAAAGGAAAATTAAGGACATAAATTAACAAGTTCCATTCAGACAACTATTAAAAAGGACTATTATTTTAGAAATATGCTTGGATACAAAGAACATAGTACAACACTAGGACTGGTAGTAGTCCATTTTATTTTAGACAAACTCAACCCAAATTAAAAGCAAGCACGCATGCCAGATATATGTACATAGTACATAGATGCTGGTAGAGTGGTAGGTATACAACATACATAGACACATACATATACGCACGCACACATGCACGCATACAATCACTTCATTCATACATATATATATCCCTGGTTGGATTAACCCAACCTTAGCTTACGAACTATAGCATTTACCCACCAAATCAAACCCGTTGCGGTGACAGGTAAAACCGGGGCAACATGAACGACCAAAGTAACAATCTTCCGTAGCTATGCCGCAAGGCTGGCAAACCGGGTAAAAGGTGACTGGATCGGATGGTCCGCAAACGTAGCCTACACAACACTGTTGATCACTGCAAGATTCGTACTTTCCTGCACAACTCAGGCTTTTGCCAATTTCGTTATTCTGGTCTGCGCTTCTGCTTATGCTTCTTTCTTGGAGTTGGACAATAATGTTAGAAATCGGGAGCACATCCTTCGAAATCTCAGCGCCAAATTGGCTTGCAGATGCACCAGTAGTACTAGTCATCACCATCACACCAATGATGGCAAGGGTAACAAGGAGAACTTTAACAACACTATTATTTTTCATGCTCTTCATTATTTTGAAGGAAATGGAGTAGCTAGCTAGGTGTAGTTTGTAAATGATTGGTATTTGGTGATGATATGAATAATCAAGCTCGAACAAGTCCTCCTTTTATAACCCTAGCTGCAAATTTGAAAATTTAACGCATTCAACTACTTTCATAAAGAAAAGATCGAAGAATGGTGACATTTACGTCACATTTTTCATTATGTTAATCTATCTTACTTCGACACCTTGATTTACCACAAAAATCGAGTATCGTGTTGTATCATATCGCGACCGACCCGACATTTTACTTGGATACTTGATTTCAAACTAAAAACTTGACTTTTTTTCTATAAAATAGCCGTGACAGACACTTGGATACCCGTACCTGAGTAGACACTTAATTTGTGTATAGGTAACATAGATGTTAATTAATAATTAGCAACCATCCACTCATATTTATTAGCTTTGCTTCCCCGGGCCCTAGTTATCCGGTTTGGTCCAGTGGGCTTCTTTTTTAAGATTTGCGGTGAATATTTATCAATCCCTTCGATTCTTTTTTTTTTTAATCTGCTCATCAATAGTTCATGTGGTCGAATTAGGAAAACTTTTGATGACCTTATTTTTTTCATTTATATATATAAAGGGAAATAATATCTTGTTGGGATTAGATTTGTTTTATTTTATCATTGTAGTCCCTTCTTTTCATTAAAAATTTCTTAAAATAAGCAAAAAGTCTTTAGAATAATGAGTGAACATGGGCTCATTATGGTTTCTTCTGTTCCATCACTTTACTCCCTCCGATCCGTCTCTATTCACTTGGTACGTTTTTCGTAGATCGATCTCTTTTTACTTACTACATTTTCTTAATTGGCCGGTAACAATGCGCCACATAAACGTATTTATATTCCCCCTTTTCTTTTGTCTTTTTCGTATCATATTACCTTCAATTTTTGTTATCTTTTGGAAAAAATAGGGTCCCAAACACACATGCAACTCTCTCCTAAAATGTTGTACAAAGGCAAATGAAGCAAGTAAATAGAGAGGAAGTGAGTATAACTTAAATTGAATGATTAAACCTCTCACTATATCGGTAATAAATATTAAATATTTACTCTCTCTATGTTTCTATTATATATATATATATATATATATATATATATATATATATATACACACACACACACACACACACATATATAGCAGGCAAATTTCTCGAAATCATACTACTAATATCTTTTAAATATATTAAATAAAAATATAGAATCAGACTACTTAATTGATCTTAAAAGTTAAAACATACTTCCTCCGGTCTTTATTAGTTTTCCGGTCTTTATTAGTTTACCCGTTTCTTTTGCACAAAGTTTTAGGAGAAATGATGTTGTGGGACATAGAAGGAAAGAGAAACTATTATTTTATTGTAAAGTTGAATTTATGTGTGATGTAAAGTTAGTGGTCCCATTCCAAAAATAGAAACTAAAGAAATGGGTAAACTAATAAGGGACATTCCAAAAAGGAATACGGGTAAACGAATAAAGACCGGAGGGAGTATTACATATGTTCCTATTTAATCTATACGGTTTGCTTTGGGGTATAACCAACGAAAAATGAAAAAGTAGGAGAGAGAGGAAAGGAATTATGAGAAGTGGGGAATAAAAAGTACTAGTACAAAAAGTAAATAAGAAAATAGAGGAGAGAGAAAGATTGGGAAAGTGGAGGGTTTTAAGTAGGTTAATATATTTGGTGAGGACCACATGGGGGACAAAAGTAGAGAATATTGATTGGAAAAAAAAAGTGTGTAGATTAAAAAGGAAAGGAGGTAGTATTTCATAATAATATTTTCTTATAATTCTTGTCATATTCATTTAGAGTAATTAAAGTCTAAACTTCGGCCTCAAATGTTATGTGTGTCTTGTAAAGATAAAGAGAGGGAATAGTTTGTAAATAATTGCCGATGATACGGGATTTGTTGGAGAGTCTCCCTCTAGACCTTGCAAATTTGATCCATTCAGCTGATTCTACTATTTTACATAATTGCAATTGCGAACTAGCAACAACAAGCAAGAAACACGAAGCAAATTTTGCCATCCTTTTGCTTTGAATTAGGGGAGTGGCTCGCTGGAAGTTTGGTCCCTCGATCTGACTGACCCATGCGTGAATGTAATTGTTCAACTTCAACTTGTAGATTGCTGATGAAATAAGAGGATAGGTGTTAAGCTCGTCTCCCCCCTAGGACCGCTAGTATAATTAACCATTATTGGATTCAACTACTCATTTCAGGATGGCAATATACAAACCACCCAATTTAGAAAAGATTTGTTTAATAATGCCATATTGAATTTGGGAAGATCCAAAAAACGAAGATAAAATGGATTCAATGAGTTTGGAAGAATTGGGGACCATTCATCAATAAAGATCGCGTTCTGAGGCTCACCTTACACAGGTGGTTTCTACTCTTTATTTTTTGACATTCGAAAAATCTGCATTAATTAAAGTTCAAAATACAACCTAGAGATATTACAACCAAACAAGAAACAGAGAACAAACTAACACTAAAGTTGGTGTCAATTGCTCTTACCTACTCTATAAAGAAAAACCAACTTGTTATTTTACCAATCCAAATAAAATTCTTCTTGAGCGATATTTGGTGGGGTTTCTACTTCCTATTGCTAAAAAAAAAGTAATATGTTTCATGTGTTTGGAGTTAAGTTGCGTTGCAGTTTTATATTTTCTTCATAAAACAAAGATCTAATTACATGTTAGTATTTATCTTTAATCTTCTCTACGCATATTCGTAGTTAAATATTTGTTAATAATTTCATGTGTTTGGAATTATAAGATTGTCGCCCACACCCTATTCAAACCGTAAGCATTCGCTGTTCGTGATTATTGCGAATGCCATGAATGTATATAAAAAGTGCACACAAAGGTGGCTGTTATATCAATGGAATTCTTAATTAGCTCCATCAATTCTGCAATATTAACAATAATAATTACGTTACACTCATGTGATCTTATTTTAAAGAACACTTCAAGTAAGAATGAAAAGATTGTTTTTAATTGCAAACTCATAGGGATTTAAGACAACAGTCGACAAAAGCACATATCTCAATCATTAACATGCAAGACAATCCAATAAAAGTTCAAGGATGCAAAAGATGTGACCTTAAAAAAATATAACTTAATTTAGGCTTCCTTTGTTTTTGACAAGAAATTTAGGCTTCCTTACCAACAAAAAAAAATGCTTAGTATTGGCCTCTAGCATCATGTCCTTGTGAAAGTTATGCAATTGATACTAATCAGAACAGACGATATGGGTACCAATCTTACAGAATCCAAAATTTAACTTCACCAAATTGATACCTATAAAACCTCAAAGTATAACCCCTGTTAAAATATGCATTTTAAAGAAACATTTTGGAAGCCATATCTTTAGGGAGGAAGATGCCAAGCACTAGCAGTTTGATAACCAGAAGATACGGAGCCAAGACAAACTGGCCAATTACGAAAATCCAACATAATATTAAGTGGTAACTCAGCTTACACGAACAGAAAAACCGGAGGAGCTGCAAACAGGAGAGATACTGTATAGTGCATAACTAATAAGCCAACTATAAATTACATTTATCACAAAAGGTAGAATAATAGTGGCTACAAAAACTTAGGAGAGAGAATGCCTCCCCCTCCCCCTTCTCTCTCCTCCCAACCCCTCCATCAAACACCACAAAAAAGCCTCCTGATCCCCCTCCCCCTTCTTAACCCCCTGTTTGCTCATTGTCTTTGCAGGTTTCTACAGGTATCAAAGGCTCGAAGGGAAAGCTACTTGCTCATTTCCAAGATCTTTTAGAGACTCCTTAGTTTCGGTCACGTCCTTTGAAGGCAAAACCCATGCAAGCTCCTCCCCCCTAAAAATTTCAATGAATCCAACGAAGCTTTTCTTCCTATATCCAACGAGGAATATCAATCCTTGTGCAACCCATGGGCATGTTCCATAATTTCTAAACCTTGTGGGAAATCTTATTGTATGGGTATAACCAAGTATGTTAGCGGTTTCGTCAGTAATGGATCCGCGAACACTTTCTGGGGACGCCAAATACTTTATGTCGCCGCAGACTCTATCAAGTCGATACATCAACATGGTCAAACAACATTGGCGGTCGCCTAACAAGACAAAATAAGGGAATCTTCCCGAGATGTCAAAAGCACCGCATGGCCGTACACGTGTAAAAGGATTACGCACTGCATCGGGTGAATAAGTACTTCTATAAATAGCCAAATAAGTACTTATTCTCGGTACATTCTCTCACACTCATAATTCTTCTCTCTCTCTCTCTATTTTCTCTCTCTAAAACCCTATTTGGGCACGTCTTGACTTGAGCGTCGGAGGGGTTTCCTCGCATCCCCCGAGGGTAGTTCACGTTTGCTTCTTGTGCGGCTATTCACTAGCGGAGCTTACCCAAATCTTTGGCGGACTTCTCTCAAGACCTGCCAACCGTTCTCAACACCGAAACAACTTGGCGCTAGAAGGAGGGGGCTTCCATCTTTGTGAACGCCGACATGGAAAGAGCAAACAATGACGTCCGTGATCCATCTGAGTTAGACGCTGGGAACGTCAACGAGCAGCAAACTCCAGGGAACAATGTGTCTCGGGTAAACACTGGAAGCGGATCATTTAACCTTGGCTCAACTAAGTCAATTCTCCCACTGACGGCTACAAGCGTAGCGTCTTTCATCCGAGATGTTACAAGCGGGTACTCGGCCTAACAACACTCCCACTCCCAATGCAAGGGCAAGTCAGCTTCGTAGGCGTATGTCAACCGTGAATGGTCGCAACGTCGATGGCACCCCCGTGAGAAGGATGCGGACCTTCAATCAGGAGGGACGTCAATTGGAAAGGTAAATTGAGGACCCAGAATATGAGGAAGTCATCCTAGAAACTGAGGATCTCAACAATTCTGAAGAGGATCAAAGTCGTTCTCGCCAGGAACACAGCGTCAGTGGCGCAAGCAATTATTCTGCTGGCGGACACTTATTGATCAAGCCTAAGCAGTCTCCTTTCATTCCAGAGATCTTGAACCACCCCATGCCGCGAATCAAGATGCCGTCCTGTAAGTATGATGGCACCTCAGACCCAGACGATCATGTGGCCTCCTATGAGGGGCACATGTACTTATACACTCAGGTGGACGCCATCTGGTGTAAAGTTTTCCCATCTACTTTAACCGGGATCGCTCAGACGTGGTTTAAAAGCATCAGGGCTGGTAACGTTTCTAGTTTTTTCTCGGCTTTCATCTATGTTCGGCACTCACTTCGTGAGTAACGGCGCCGCGAGCGCACAACTGGCGAGTTGTTATCAATCAAGCAAAGGGAAAATGAGAGCTGCGAGATTTCGTGGGCCGTTTTAATCTTGAGGCGGTCACCATTCCCGCCTTCGCGGGGACGTGGCCGTGTTAGCTTTGATGACCGGGCTGAGGGAAGGGTCCGCATTTAGAAGTTATCTAGGCCGTAAAACCTTCACATCCCTTGAGCCGGTCTTAAGGAAGGCAAACGATTTCATCAGGGGGGAAGAGTTTGACAAGGCCGTAAGCAGCCAAAGTCGTGAGCAGGAAAAGAAGAATGGATCCTCCCTCAACAGGTCGCCAACATTCAAAAGCCATATGACAGGCTCAAAGTACGTAAACGGTCATATGACAGACCTAGTACGAATCAAAAGCCATATGACAGGCTCAAAGTACGTAAACGGTCATATGACAGACCTAGTACGAATCAAAAGCCATATGACGAGGCTCAAAGTACGTAAACGGTCATATGACGGACCTAAGACGAATCAAAAGCCATATGACAGGCCTGAAAGTACATAAACGGTCATATGACGGACCTAAGACGAATCAAAAGCCATATGACGGGCTCAAAGTACGTAAACGGTCATATGACGGACCTAGTACGAATCAAAAGCCATATGACGGGCTCGAGATGCGTTAACGGTCACATAACGGACCAAGCACAAAAAACCGGCCATGACGAGGCCAAGGTGCGTTAACGGTCACATAGCGAGACCACTTACATCAAAAAAAAAAAAAAACGATATACGACCGATAACGAAAACGCAAAAGTACTTTCCATAGAATAAAAGCTACTGGCTTGGCGGCCAACTACAACAAAAAACGATGGCGGCCAATGAAAGGCTTTCAGTCGGAGTCAAGTACTTTCAGATTAAAAACACGAAATCAGTGTACATACGCCAAAATGGGCCGATTAAAGTGTTGATCAAAATACACAACAATACAAGCTATAAACTATTGGAAGAATAAGAAGAGCTGAGAGAAGGCCGCCAAAAACTTCAAGAAGGGGGGGCATCTTGATCATCTTGCTCCGCTGCATAATCATCAGATTGCTGGAACTCAACGATAGCCTGAGCCCTTGATTGTGCCTTGGCGTCCAATACTGCAATCTCCTTCTCAGAGTTAGCGGTCTCAAGAGCCTTGGTCAAGGAGTTAACATTCTCCTCGGTCTCTTCCAATAAGGCGGCCCTAGATCTCAGCGTCGCCAGCTCATCCTCCAGGGGCTGCAACTCTGCTGTCTTTGCCGACAGCTTACCCTCTGTCTCCTTCAGCAGATCTTGGCAAGTTTCCAAAGACTGCTTATAGGTGTCCGCCAACTTCTGATACTCAATATATTGCTCAATCAGCTCAATGGCAGCATTGTTGGCCTGCGAAGATGAAAATAGTGTCAAGACAAGAAAGCCACAGAAAGCGAAACGAATAAAACAGTAATAAAATACATAACATACCACAAGTTGGTCGTGAGCCAACCTAGCATTGGAGTGATCGGGGGACCCTGCCGGCCTATCAACTGGCATCTGCATGCCCTTTAGAATGCGGTAGGCAAGGATGCCACCGTTCTCAGGGATGTCGGCATACATCGACTCATCTTCCCTGACGTCCCAGTCCGGCTGATAAATCTTGCCAGGAACGACAGGACGACGGGCAAAGGAAGCCGCCATAGTTTCGCTCAGCGGTACCTCTTTTTTCTCGATCCACTCATTGAACCGAGAGAAAATACCGGGAGATAAGTTGGAGAGAAAGCTAGGCATGGTAATCGGCTCCCGGATCTTTTCACGGATGGAGGAGTAAGAGCCCGACGGCCGGGAAGCGCCGCTAACGTGTCCCGGGAGCACAGGCGGGATAGTTCGCTCCCGGACCTCTGGAACACCCGAGGCCGAACCCCTACCCGAGCGTCGGGGCGTGGGCGAAGAAGCAGGGGCCCTCCACGGCCTTGCCTTTTGTTGCGAGACGTGTCCGCGGCGATTTGCTCGCGAGGCCGCCTTACGTTTCCACCACCCCCGGCAACAGCCGGGAAGTGGAAGACCTAATCGGGACGGGCGCGAAGTCGGCCGCCGGGAGCAGCCGCAGCAACGGTAACATTTTGGGGAGGAACGCGAATAATATTCGCCCGCCGCGACCGCGACGAATATTTTGAGGGCCGTGACGATTCCCTCCCCGGCGGCCGTTAGTAATCCCGTGCATAGTCTCGTAGTCCCGTGGGGAGCAGGGGGTAAGTTGGTTAACGGTTTGAAGTTCCCGTCCACGGCTAGGACGTCGAGATCAAGAACGTCAAAACACGCAATTGACAAAAAGCACATTAAAAAAAAAAAAAAAATCATCGGTTGGACCGATCCAGACATCAACACTCACCATTTTCATGAGTTGGGTGAGCAGCGGGGGCGACAAGGGTTTGTTCCCCGGGATATACTTGGAATGAGGAATCCAATATTTAGGCTCTTTAACCCTCGCCTCCTTCCCGTCCTCATAGGTGACTAAATAGTCCTCTCGTATCGAAGTAGTCGAAAGCCGCTAACTCTTCCTCGGTTAGCGGAGTAAGGGGTAAATGCTCCATACGCGGAAGAGGCTCGGTGAAATGACGACGCACCTTGGATAATCCTCGGGAACTCGTAACCAAAAGAAAGCATCCCCGCCAGCCCTTCAAACCGAGTCATTTTTGGTGAATTGTCATCTTCTTGTCGGACGTCATTAACGACCACCAACCCGCCCGCCGGGAGGATCCATTCTTCTTCGGCCGAGTGAATATGGCGGAATAAGTTCAAAGTTTGCGGAAAATCCAAGAAACGCACAACCCATATGTACGCGATCAAATTTCGGACCGCCAAAGGAGTTAACGAGCCAAGCTCACGTTGAAAGCGTTTAAGATCTTCACCAAATAAGAATCCGGAGGGAAGCGGAGACCAAACTCGAAATGGTGAGTATATACGGCCACGTGGCCGGGAGGACACTCCGTCACAATGGCCCCCTCAGTGGAACTACCAACCGTAACCCGACGGAAAACAATATAAATCCCGTGCAACTCTAGGGTAACCCGGATCAATGGCGTCCCGACGCCAAGGCAAATCAATCTCGACGCCGATAGGGCCCAAGCCTTGAAATCATCCGGTAGCTATAAAGCCTCGGAACCAGTCCGGTCTCAATATCCTCCATCGGATTCGAACCGTCGACCCTTAATTCGGCAAGACGGGAAGATTCCCCGACCGCGTGAGCGAATAAAGGTACGGATACGTCCAATGTTTGCGTTAGGCGAGTCAACCGCATCCCCATACGCGCGAACCTGCAGGATTAACAGCTAGCCACGACGATGATAAACGGTCTCTTGGCGAGTCATAACGGTAGCAATGGAATCACTTGTCGTCACCTAAATCAATAATATGAGGGTTAGGGGCCGCAGATCGCTGTAAACGATCAAAAAAGTCGGTCGTTACCTCCACCCCAGCATCCGCTAAGCTATCCAGCCAAGCATGCTCTCTAAGTGGTACTACATCAAGGCCAGGAGCGGCATCAGCCGGAGGATGCCTAACGGATCGTCTAGCGAGAATTTGATGCCTAAGCTCCCTAAGAGTTTGCCGGTCACCACTCTGGCTAGCGGATAGATATCTCTGGGTCGAGCTATGCTCCTCGGGGGTAGCGGGGTCGTTAAGGAACTTGGATCTCATCTCTTTTTCTCTTTCACAGTTAAGGGAATGTCAGACAACAACCTAGTTCTTCCCACATGGTTAGAGGTGGAAGAAGGCTCGCTATCGGCCGGGGAGAGGAAGGCTCACTTTCGGTCATAAATGCATCACTAGGGGTATTCGGCTATCGACCGGTCCGACATGATAAAAATATAAAAAGAAACTTTAAGCTTGGAAAAGAAATGGAGAAATACCGGAGAAGTAAAATCGCCGGAGAGATGAAGGCAAGGGGCAAAAGGTCGCCGGAAAAAGGCGAACAAGAATTCCAAGGAATGAATTAGCGTGAAAAAGCCCGAGCCTGAGCGAAAAGACCACCGGAAATGAAGAACTGCCACCGGCGAAACTCAAACTTAAAATCTCAGAAAAAACCCAGAAAAACTTCTTCAAAAGAATGGCAAAATTCTTGGTACTGTAAAACCGGAAAGAAAAAACTAAGTTTTCGAGGTAATTTGAGCACAGGAAAGGGGGTATCTAAGCAACTCAAGCTTCGGGTATGGAGGTTTCGTCAGAAGGAAAATGGAAAAGGAGAGAGAAAGCTTTGAGGATAAAGGTGAAAAAATCCAAAAAGGGCAACTACTTCAATATAAGGCATGAATGAACGGCTGAGACTGAAAGACCTCTCAACTCCCTCTCCAGATTCATGCCAAGTGTCACAACATGGTAAACCCTAACAAAGTAATGGGCGGGATTTTCGGAGGAGTAATCATTAACTTTTCAAACTCTTTCAACTCCCTACGACAACACGTGGCACCCAACGAATGAACTTCCCCAAAAAAGTAGAGCACGGCAACAATGATTCACGTCTATTGACAACATCCTTAGCGGTCAAGACCCCAAAAGATGCTGGGGGGGCTAGTTGTATGGGTATAACCAAGTATGTTAGCGGTTTCGTCAGTAATGGATCCGCGAACACTTTACCGGACGCCAAATACTTTATGTCGCCCGCAGCTCTATCAAGTCAGTACATCAACATGGTCCGACAACATTGGCGGTCGCCTAACAAGACAAAATAAGGGAATCTTCCCAGATGTCAAAAGCACCGCAGCCGTACACGTGTAAAAGGATTACGCACCCTGTCAGGTGAATAGTACTTCTATAAATAGCCAAATAGTACTATTCTGCAGGTACATTCTCTCACACTCATAATTCTTCTCTCTCTCTCTCTATTTTCTCTCTCTAAACCCTATTTGGGCACGTGCTGACTTGAGCGTCGGAGGGGGTTTCCTCGCATCCCCCCCGAGGGTAGTTCACGTTTGCTTCTTGTGCAGCTATTCACTAGCGGAGCTTACCCAAATCTTTGGCGGACTTCTCTCAAGACCGCCAACCGTTTCAACACCGAAACACTTATTCTTCAGAATACGTAGCAACATCTCTCAAAAAGCTATGGAAAATCACATCCCCATGCACCACTATCCCTATTGGCAAGGGTTTTTTTCATTTCAAAGCTCACCTCAGAGGATGAAACAAATAGGATCATATCAGGAGGGCCTTGGTTTTTAAATGGCACCTTCCTATCTGTCCAGAAGTGGACGCCGGGGTTCCAGGCTTCGTCGGCAAAAATCCATTGCCTCCCAGTTTGGATTGAACTCCACGAGTTACCAGTTGAATTCATGTGCGAACCAATGTTAAAAAAAAATTGGTAACTGTCTAGGAGGGTTCATTAAGGCTGACATGAAGGCTTTAGATGCGAATCGAATGAGATTTGTCAGATTATTACTAATGATAGATATCTCATCAAAAAGGAAAGATTTCATTTGGCTCGGTAACTTTAAGCAATCAATCACTTACAGAGATTGGCCGATGTTATGCCCAAGTTGTGGCCGTGTAAACCACCACGAGAAAAGTCGTACTCATCAGCCGCCGAAATTGATGCCGGAAAAGGAGAAAGAAGTAACGGTCTCAAAAAATCAAGCAAAGTCAACTGATGTTTCAAAAGGGGAGGACAGCTGGATAAAGGCTAAACAAAAAAACATGAAGGATAATTCCTTGATTTTGGGGCGACAACAAAAAATCTGGGTGAAAAAAACCACTCAAGTTAACTCAAAGTCAGATAAGATTAAAGTTGGGAACTCTTTTTTGGTTCTCAATGATACCTACTCTCTAAACCTTATAGAGTATGATAGGGGGGAAGCTTCCCAATACTGAACCTGTAGTCATATCAAGCTGCCCTCATCCGCCAAATTTCAAAAATCCTGCAACAGGCAAACAACCCATCCCTCAAAAAATCTCTGAAAGCTCTCTTACCCATAACACTATGCCTCCTATTTACTTGAAAGATTTTACTACACCCCTCTTCAGTATCTCCTTACAAAATCCCTCAACCCCCTCCATTTTCTCTCTCATAGAAAAACTTAACAAAAAAAACAATGGCTTCCCCGTTCCCCTCCGAGGAGAGAGACCCAGCTCTTGCACCTTTCTTGTCCGACCCAACTTTCACCAGGGGATTTATAATGATTCCTCCGATGTTTCCATCGCCGGTGCATGTCATTATATTAAATGTTGGTTGACTGATTCAAAACTAGCAATATCAGTAGCTAATTTATAGGCGCATGTGTTTAATGAATAAAGCATAAGATGCTTAGTTTGTTAGTAGTATGCAGTTAGTGGTAGATTATTTAGGCATGAACTAAGTTAGTGGAAGTAGTTCCTTATTTCTAGAATAAGTTAGTTATTCTCTTTTCTATAAATTATGTATTCTGGGTTCTAGTGAAATACAACAAGTTGCACTCTTATCTTCTCTTAATTAATATTTGCTTTTTACTTTAGCCTTTTCATGGTATCAGAGCAACCAAAAGGCAAAAAAACAAAAAACAAAAAAAAAGTGAAGTGACTTTGGTTCAAGCATTTCAAAGTCCACGTGAAGTAAAAGGAAAAGAACCAAACCAGGTTCGGTCCACCTTGTCTCTATTAGCAGGGGAAAGGTAAAGTAAGAAAGAGAAAAAGAGGGCATAACCCAAAAGCTTTGAGAGAACAGAGAGTAAACACAGTGAGGTTAAACACAAAGTGAGTGAGAAAACAACAAATTCATGGCAAACAACGGAATTAACCCTTCTTCCCAGCCGTTAATTCCCATGTTTAAAGGTGAAAAATACCACCTTTGGAGCATTAAGATGCAAACCATGTTCAAATCTCAAGAGCTATGGGAGATTGTTGAGAGCGGGTACAGCGAACCGAAGGAGCCACCGGCGGAACCCGATCAGAAATTGCGTGACAATCGCAAACGTGATGCCAAGGCATTGTTTTTCATCCAAACTGCAGTGGATGATGATATTTTTCCCCGGATATCCTCTGCCATAACAGCCAAAGAGGCTTGGGATATAATCAAACATGAATATGTCGGCGATAAGAAGGTAATTGCCGTCAAATTACAATCTCTACGCTCTGACTTCGACTCATTAAAAATGAAAGACAAAGAGTCCATCCAAAGCTATTTGTCTAAAGTGTCTGGGGTTGTAAATCAGATGAAATCTTATGGTGAAGAAATTGGTAATCAAATTGTTGTTAGCAAGGTGTTAAGGAGTCTAACATCCAATTTTAACCATGTGGTTGCTGCAATTGAAGAGTCTAAGGACTTTTTAATTTATTCATTTGATGAATTAATGTGTTCTTTATTAGCACATGAAGTTAGGATTACTAAGGATGATGAGAAAGTGGAGGAAAAAGCCTTTCAAGTGAAGGGAGAGTCCTCCTTTCAAGGGAAGACAGAAAATTTCGGTGGTCGAGGTAGAGGACGTGGTGGATATCATGGTCGAGGTCGAGGCCGTGGTAGAGGTCGAGTCCAATTTGCTGGTGAATGTCGCTACTGTAAAAAATACGGGCACAAGGAGGCTGACTGTTGGTCAAAGCAAAGGCGTGAACAAAAGCAGGCAAACTTCACTGAAAACATTGTTGACAACAACAACGAAGGTCAGTTGTTTCTGGCTCACTCTCAAACTACAGACACTCAGAAGTGCAATTCTGTGTGGTTCCTTGACAGTGGTTGCTCCAACCATATGTCTGGGTCAAAGGAACTATTTCAAGATCTTGATGAGTCCAAAAAAGGTGTGGTGCGACTTGGAGATGACAAGAAAATGCAAGTTGCTGGTAAGGGAACAATCGGCATCACAACAACACAAGGTGATGCTAAATTACTTAATGATGTGCAATTTGTTCCAGATTTAGCTCATAATCTACTGAGCATAGGGCAATTAATGGGTAGTGGTCATAAAATAGAATTTGATGGTGATTTGTGTACTGTGATTGAAAAGAAGTCTGGCCATTCCATTGCAAATGTTCATATGACTCAAAACAGAATGTTCCCTCTTGATGTCTCTAATCTTATGTCGTCTAAAGCATTAGTTGTTGAAGGAAAAAATGAATCTGAGTTATGGCATTTAAGATATGGACATTTGAATGTGAAAGGTCTTAGACTTTTGAGTCAGAAAGAGATGGTTGTTGGTCTTCCAAAAATCAAAGAGCTTGATTTTTGCGAAGGGTGTGTTTATGGAAAGCATTGTAGAGACTCTTTTCCTGTTGGGAAATCCCGGAGGGCGTCGGTGGGTCTAGAACTTGTCCATGCGGATTTATGTGGGCCTATGCAAACAGAGTCATTAGGTGGCAGTCGATATTTTTTGTTGTTCACAGATGATTTTACACGCATGAGTTGGGTCTATTTCTTAAAACTCAAATCTGAAGCTTTTGAGAACTTTAAGAAATTCAAGGCTTTGGTTGAGAATCAAAGTGGCAGACGCATCATCACTCTCCGAACTGACAGAGGAGGTGAATTTCTATCTGATAAGTTTAATGCATTCTGTGATGAGCATGGCATTCACGAGACCTCACCGCTCCATACACACACTGAGCAAAACGGAGTTGCGGAGCGCAAAAATCGTACGGTGGTAGAAATGGCCGAAGTATGTTGAAGGCAAAAGGGCTCTCGGATGAATTTTGGGGAGAAGCAGTTGCAACAGCAGTATTTCTTTTGAATATCTCTCCAACCCGGGCTGTTCTCAATCAAACACCATATGAAGCATGGAGACGTAGAAAGCCTCGGGTAAGCCACTTAAAAGTTTTTGGTTGTGTAGCGTATGCTTTGGTTAATATTCGCTTCAAGCTTGATAAAAAATCTGATAAATGTATTTTTATTGGCTATTGTAATAAGTCCAAAGCATATCGCTTATATAACCCAATTAGTGGCAAAGTTGTGATCAGTAGAAATGTCGTATTCAATGAAGAGGCTAAGTGGGAGGAGATAGAAAAGCACGACACAATTGATCAAGCTTCCGCTGATTTTGATGCTGCCAAGGTGGAATTTCCACCTCCAATTGTGTCAAATTTGACATCTCCAACAAGCAGTGCTCCTTCCTCACCGCACGGGCAAAGAACATGTCTTCACCAACTCCACCTACCAAAGCGACAACGGTTCGACGCCACCAAGAAAATCTAGATCGTTACGGGAAATTTATGCTTCTTGTAACTTTGCTTTATTAGCTTCTGACCCATTTTGCTATAGAGACGCTGCTGCAGTACCAGAGTGGCAGAATGCTATGAATGAAGAGTTGCAGGCCATTGAGAGAAACTCTACATGGGAGTTAGTTGATGCTCCTGGAAACAAGAACATTGTGGGCCTCAAGTGGGTGTTCGGAACGAAGTACAATGCTGATGGAAGCATCCAAAAGAGAAAGGCTCGTCTTGTGGCCAAAGGATACTCACAGTTGCCAGGTATCGATTTCGATGAGACTTACTCTCCCGTTGCTCGGTTTGAAACGGTAAGAGTATTTTTGGCTTTAGCTGCTCAATTACACCTTCCTGTGTACCAATTTGATGTTAAATCAGCCTTCTTAAATGGTACCCTGGAGGAGGAAGTTTATGTCTCACAACCGGAGGGCTTTGTTCACAATGGCAGTGAAGACAAAGTTTACAGGTTGAGGAAAGCTTTGTACGGGCTAAAACAAGCACCCCGTGCTTGGTATAGCAAAATTGATGCATTTTTTCATGAAAGTGGGTTTACTCGAAGTGAAAATGAACCTACACTATATTTAAAGCGGCACAGCAGTGGTGAATTTTTGGTTGTGTGTTTATACGTTGATGATATGATTTATATGGGTTCATGTGAGTCATTAGTCACCGAGTTCAAAACAAGCATGATGAAAATTTTTGAAATGACTGACTTGGGTCTTCTTCAATATTTTTTGGGTCTTGAAGTAAAGCAAGTTGAAGAAGGAATTTTTGTCTGTCAGAAAAAATATGCTGCTGATTTATTGAAAAAGTTCAATATGGGAAGTTGTGAAGTAGTAACAACACCTATGAATACCAATGAGAAATTGCAACGTGAAGACGGAACAGAGAATGCAGAACCAAGGCTCTTCAGGAGCTTGGTAGGTGGTTTAAATTACTTGACACACACTCGACCTGACATATCTTTTGCTGTAAGTGTCGTGTCAAGGTATATGCACTGTCCAACAAAACAACACTTTGGTGCAGCCAAGAGAATATTACGTTATATAGCTGGAACTCTTGGTTTCGACCTTTGGTATTCTGAGGTGCCAAATTTCAGATTGTTCGGTTTCACTGACAGCGACTGGGCAGGAAGTTTGGATGACAGGAAAAGTACATCTGGCAATTGTTTCAGCTTTGGTTCAGCAATGGTTACATGGAGCTCCAAGAAGCAAGAGACAGTAGCACTCTCCTCTTCTGAAGCAGAGTATACATCAGCATCTGTAGCAGCTCGTCAAGCACTGTGGTTAAGGAAGCTTCTTGCAGATTTCAACTTTGAGCAACATGAAGCTACAGAGGTGTTCTGTGATAATAGATCAGCAATAGCAATGACTAAGAATCCTTGCTTTCATGGCAGAACAAAGCACATGGATATCCAACATCACTTTATAAGGCAGCTTGTGATTGATGAAAAAATCAAGCTAAACTTTTGTGGCACAAATGAACAAGCAGCTGATATATTCACTAAGTCTCTTCCCCCTGCCAAGCATCAGTTCTTCAGATCAGTTTTGGGTGTGTGTGAGTTTGAATCAAGGGGGAGTGTTGGTTGACTGATTCAAAACTAGCAATATCAGTAGCTAATTTATAGGCGCATGTGTTTAATGAATAAAGCATAAGATGCTTAGTTTGTTAGTAGTATGCAGTTAGTGGTAGATTATTTAGGCATGAACTAAGTTAGTGGAAGTAGTTCCTTATTTCTAGAATAAGTTAGTTATTCTCTTTTCTATAAATTATGTATTCTGGGTTCTAGTGAAATACAACAAGTTGCACTCTTATCTTCTCTTAATTAATATTTGCTTTTTACTTTAGCCTTTTCATTAAAGGCCACCTGCATAACGACAAGAACACGACCACATCTCACCTTCCCAGAGGTGTGGATCAACAGATATCCATATTACAAGAAGGACATGATGGGGAATTGGTCACGAGTATACCCGCGAGTCTTGAAAGAAATAATACTCAGGCCAGCAGACACCCCTTCAATGTTACAAAACATGATGATGGTATACCCCGAGGAACCGGGAAGGCTGGTCCCTGCTCACCTTCCATGTCTAGCGGATGTTCTAAAAATCTCGGAGGTAATAGGGGTCTATCTAAAATGGTGGATGAAGAAGACGATAGACGAGTTCTCGGACGAGGCAATTCCGTGGGAGCTACAATTCCTCTCCGACCCCGCACCCGTACTTCCACAAGAGCGAAAGGCCCTATCAATTACCAAGAATTGGCTAATGGTGCAAGCGGGAAGCGAAACCGACAACGTCAAATGGCTCCGATTAACAAAAGCATGCACTCAAATAACCTTGAAATTGACTTGGGGTTGCTCGAAAGAGGATGGGGGGATAATGTCAGGGGTGAAAATGAAGGTCAACAGCGAAATTTTATACAGCTCCAAAGCACAAAGAATGGTCACGCTAGACTACAACACACATCCGGAAATCCTAGGAATGTCGATCTTGCTTTGGAATGCTAGGGGGGTGGCTCGACAAGGTTTTCGGAGGAACATAAGACAGCTTATTCGTGATCATGATCCGATGATTATTATCATCACCGAAACAAAAGTGGCTCGTGAAAGCATCGAAGAGATCGTGAGTAGCTTACCCTTCAATTCCTTTGACACGGTGGAACCGCTTGGCTATTCGGGTGGCATCCTTATGCTATGGAATGAAGGTCTTCACTCCTTCACCACCATAACTAAGGAACCAAGAGCCATCCACGGAGTAATTCAGGTCCAAAATCTCTCTCCTTTCTTTATTTCAGTTTTATATGCCAATACTAAGTATAATGGAAGATTAGAAATGTGGGAAAACTTGATTAATACGAGTCATAATGTTAATCTCCCTTGGTTAGTGGTTGGGGACTTTAACGAAGTCACCTTTTCTCATGAGAAATTTGGAGGTAATCCTCCCAAAGAGTACAAAATGCGAAACTATAAAGACACTATGGAAAAATGTGGGTTGCATGATTTGGGCTTCATTGGTAGTAAATACACATGGTTTAATAAAAGAAAGAGCTATCCCATACTTGAAAGATTGGATAGGGGTTGGGCTTGTGCCAATTGGACATTAAAATTTCCGGACGCCTTCATTAATAATTTGCCCAGACTCTCTTCGGATCACAACCCCCTTCTCATAAACCTTAAAAAGCCCACTGTCCTCGATCATACTCGGTTCTTCATATTCGAGCCCATGTGGCTAGAAAATCCTCCGTTTGACCCGTGGGTTAGGAGCCAATGGGCCCTGCACCAAAACAATCTTCATAGTAAATTGCAATACCTTAGTAATGAGATCCCAAATTGGGTTAGAAAAGAGGATAATATTTTTAAAAATTAAAAGAAGATCCAGGCCCGGTTAAATGGAACCCAACGAGCCTTTGAATCTGACCCAAACAATCCCTTTTTATTCGACCTTGAGGAAAATTTAACTAAAGACCTTAACTTGCTTTTAGATCAAGAAGAAGCTTATTGGCACATTCGCTCTAGAACAAATTGGTTAATGAATGGAGATCGGAACACTCATTTTTTTCCACCTTTCGACTATTTTCAGAAGGAAGTCTAATAAAATCCTCATGATCAAAGATGAAACGGGTAATTGTATAACAAAGCCTAATGAGATTAAGAATGCTATAATGGAGCACTATAAAAATCTTTTCTCGTCTGACCACCTCCCCCCCCTGCCTGAGCTATTATCCATTGAGTCTATCAACTGTAGCAATGTTCCGACAATGATGGAAATCAAAGAAGCCGTGTTTTCAATTGGTAAATCTAAGGCTCCTGGGGATGATGGTTATCATGCTCACTTCTACCATCACTTTTGGGATTCAATAAAAGGGGATTGTTTTAATTGTGTTAAAGACATTTTCACTTCCCTTGTTATGCCCAAATCAATGAACTCAACGTTAATATCCCTCATCCCAAAAATTAATAATCCTCTCAGGCTTAATAACTTCAGACCAATCAGTCTGGTAAACACTTCTTACAAGATAACCACAAAGATCCTCGTCCAAAGGATCAGACCCTACCTAAAAGATATCATTTCACCCAACCAAAATAGCTTTATCCCGGGTAGAGGCTCCGAGGAAAATTTTATAATAGCTTCGGAAATCCTCCACACCATGAACAAAAAGAAAGGTAAAAAGGGTCTTTTTACTCTAAAACTTGACCTTGAAAAAGCTTATGATAGGTTGGAGTGGCCTTTTATAGAACATTGTTTGAAAAGACTAAACTTTTCCTATGCTTCCATTAAAATTATCATGAGCTGTGTCTCTGCTGGCCAAACTTGTGTTCAAGGTTAACGGAAGCCGCACCAACACCTTCACACCAACTAGGGGTATTAGACAAGGCGACCCATTATCTCCGTACCTATTTATCATTTGCCTTGAATATTTATCTAGTACCATCCATGAAGCTTGTGCCTCGAAAGTTTGGACTCCCTTTAAGGTCGGGGGGAGTACGGAAATTTCACATCTTTTCTTTGTTGACGATATCTTATTTTTTGGCAAAGCTAACCTTTCCACCCTCTCTGCTATGAAATATATCCTTCAAACCTTCTTTGATATTTCGGGGCAAAAATCAAATGAGTTAAAGAGTATGTTATACTTCTCTCCGAATACTAATATTGATATGATAGATGAGTTTGAGCAGGAGATGAACATTACGAGCACTAACGACCTTGGAACTTATCTTGGTTTTCCGTTATGCCATAGGAAGCCCTCCAAAAACAAACTTACTTTCATAATTGACAAAGTGGCTTCCAAGCTAGCCTCCTGGAAAGCTAAAAGCCTCAATAAGGCTGGAAGGACCATTTTAATAAATGCTACCCTCCAAGCTATTCCTAGATATTATATGCACACGATTGATTTTCCTATGGCCATTAAGAATAAACTAGATTCAATATGCAGTGATTTTTTCTGGGATAGTAAAGAAAATAGGAAAAAAATTTATTGGATCGCTTGGAAAAACATTTGCGTTCAGAAAAGTGTGGGGGGGGGGGGCCTTGGTCTTCAAACTCATAAGAACATTAATAATATAAGCCTTGCTCGCCTATGTTGGAAGTTGGATAATGAAACTATGTAGGCCTCTAATATCATTAAAGAGAAATATAAAAGACTTGAACCACTAAACTTTAAAAAAGGGTCACACATTTGGAGAAGTATTGGTGTTGGGTGGGAAACTTACAAACATAGTATAGCGTGGGCTGTAGGGAAAGGGACCAACGTTAATCTGTGGATTGATAAATGGGTCAACGGTGAGAGTTTAAGGTCTTTAATTCAAGGGCCTCTGTTACAAAATGAATTTCACCAAAATGTCGACCTTCTAAAAAACTGTGATATTATGAACTTTTCTTCCATTTTTCTTCCCCAAGAGGTTGTAGATAGAGTTAGATCAATTACCCTCTCTAGCAATTCTGATCATACGTATTCAACCTGGACTCACATGGGAAGTTTTAGTTCAAAAAAAGCCACGACCTTCCTAAATCCTCCTAAGGTGGAGGAGTCTTGGGAGTGGATTTGGAAAGCACCGGGCCTCCCAAAGCACCAAATATTCTTATGGCAAACTAGGTGGAATAGAATACCAACTAATGGGAATATAAGCTACCGTATCAAAACTCACCAAAAAAACTGTCTTTTCTGCCCAAATGAAGAGGAAAACATGGATCATATACTTAGGGGTTGCCACCGGGCAGATGAAATCTGGAATAATGTGAACTTCGTAGCAATTCACTACTCCTCTTTTAATGACTGGCTAAAAAATAACATCATCAAAGACCATAATAATCATCCTTCTTCGAATTCTACTTTGATTCCTTCCAATGTTGGATTCATATTTACAATTTGGGGTATTTGGTTGAGACGTAATGCTTGGGTTATCAACAAAAAGAACATTCCTTCTTCCACTACTATAAAAAATTCCCGTTGGACCGCCACTGAATGGTTCTATTCAAAGAGCCAACCTAAAGTGGGTAAAGCTCCCAACCCCTCTCTCTCTCCCTTCCCCTCTTTACCCCTCTCTAATTACATTCCCTATTCCTCCCTCCGAAACATGCCTCAATCTTCTTTAACATGGAAACCTCCCCCTACATCCTTTAAGAAAATAAATGTGGATAGTTCTTTCTATGTCAATACAAAGGAAACTTGTTTTGCAGCTGTTTGTAGGGACTCGTATGGGTCTTGGATTGGTGGGATTGCTCTGAACACATACTGCTCCGATATCCTGGAAGCGGAAATTCGTGCCATCCACATGGCCATACAATGGGCAATGCAAGAAAATTGGAACATGAGTATCATAACTTCGGATTGCAAGAATGCTGTTGAGGAGATTGGAAACAATCGAACTATTAGGAGAAATCATTGTAATTTTATTTCTAATTGTAGGGAGTGGCTCCAAGGAAACGCAGGGTTCAAGCTTTGGCATGAAGGTCGAGAGACAAATAGGATTGCTGATGCACTAGCAAAACATGCACATGGGAGGACAGCAACCTTAAATACATTAAAAAATTTCCCCACCCCTCCCCCGGTTTTTATGGAAATTTTATTAGAAGACTTACAAAGTTGTAATATGTCAACCATGGATCTTCCTGATGACCATGGCTGAAGGCACTATGTTGTTTGTTTCTTTGCTAGTAATTTAATGCTCATTTTCTACCAAAAAAAAAAAACTAGAAATTACATTTGCACATAATGCCATTTTAGGTCCTAAGTCCTAAAATAAAAGCACCAGGAAACATGTGGATCTCAAACAAACACCAACGTCCTACAAATGGAAATACATCACATTAATATTTAAATCCGTTTAACAGCTACATTTTTCAAGTCATAAATTAAAGTAAGTCGAAAAAATCTCCCAACGAAAAGACAACCTAACAAACCATATAGACCAGCGCATATTCTGAACATCAACTTCAACATCAAGGTTAACATCATAACAATTTATCAATGATAGACGAAGTGATTACACACTGCGCATACATGTTAGGATACAGGGTGTTGTAGTTTGATTAATGCGGAACGAAATCAATGAAATAATAAGTATGAGAAAAGCAATAAAGAAGATAAACAAAAGAACACAAGGATTTACGTGGTTCGGTCAAAATAGACCTACGTCCACAGGTGGGGGATTCGAGTTTCTTCACTATGATGGAGAAAAACAGAGAGAATGATACAAGGAGTCCTAAATTCTAGAGGCTAAAAGTGTTTCATAAGTTGTGTATTTAATAATGAGCACTAAGAGGTCCTATTTATAACATAAGGAAACCTCGTACAAAAAACCCTAGAAAAAACTACATAAAAACCCTAAAAAGAATCAAATTCGGAAAACTGTAAAACCGTGTCAAAAACCAAGCAGCCCGACCGGTCATTAAAATTAATTGACTGATGTTTCGCGCCCGATCGGGCGGAATCCGTCCGACCCGGTCGGGCGGAATTCCAGTTCGACAGCGCTTCGTAGAACAGCCATAACTTTCTCGTTTCTCAGCAGAATTGGGCATATGACCTGTCGTTGGAAAGCTCTTTGAACAAGCTTTCACCTCCAATTTGAATCACATCAAAATCTTTTATAGATTGAAATATATGTGCATTCAAAGTCAGCCTTATGCCATTCACAAGATTTCAAGTCACAATTAACAATACATAATACATAAGTCACCAACGAATTAAGATATTTCACATAATGCAAAGAATGAGAAATGTTGAAGTATAGAACTATAGGAACAGGAAGAAAAAACAAGATGTCAAGAAAAGTAAACTGGTGCACAATCAAGCATGTAAGGGTAACGTGTTTGACAGATATTATGTCCAAGCACGCATTCAAATCCAGTTCATGAGTTAAATCATAGCTATCAGCTGGCTGAAAAACAGAATGAACCATGGCCATATCAATCAGCTCATGCTCATCATTTTAAACGTACTCCCTCCGTTTTTTTTAGATGTAACACTTTCTACTTTTGGCTGTTTCAAAATAGATGTAACATTTCTGTTTTTAGAAAGTTTTTTTTATAGTGAAAGGACTGTTGTACCCTTATTAAATAAACTAAACTACCCTTTATTAATCTGTCAAATTATATTTAATGCATCTCTCAATAAATAATTACTCCCTCCAGATTTTTATTCCTCATCAAAATTTAGCCACACATTCATATCAAAAGGTTATCTAACCACACATTCTTCTACAGATCTAAGAAATTCATTAGAACCCTAACTTCCAATCTTCCCCAATTTTCTATCTCTTCACTACCATGCTTCACCATTTTCTCTCTCTTGTTTTCTCTACAATGGAGCTCTTTCTCTGGATTACTTGACGAACAACAGGTTTGTATTTCTATTTTCTACTCCGTATTTTTCGAGCTGGTTTGATTTTTTGGATCTAGCTAATTGAAATGCTTACTTGTTTTTCCTATTTTGCGTTCGTTATACTCCCTTTAATTTTTACTCACATCTGATTATGAACATTTTGTTTGTTCAGTACAAAACGCAATCGGAATAAAGTGGGTATATGTTGATTTTTCTAGTTTAAACGCAATTGATTATGGGTAATTGTTGATTTCCCTAATTTATTATGGGTATTTGTTGATTACGGGTAGTTGTCGATTCTGGGTTTTCTTTGTACTTAAGTTTTATTTTAATTCGAAGATTGTTCGATTATTGGATCTTGCCACTTTGAGAGTTCCGTAAGTTAAAATTATTGCCTCCTCAACATTTTGAGAAAACAATATGGAGTAGTTTTTCTTTTTGATTTATGGAGTAGCTTTTTCCAGTAAAAACGAGGGAGGAAGCTTATGAGTACTATTGCTTTATTTAACTTTTTCAAAATTATGTTTATGGATTAAGTTCATTACATGTGTTGGCTTGATGGTATTTTGACTAATGGGTATTTCTTGATTTTGATTTATGGGTGTTTGCTAATTTTTAGTGATTTGTGTTTGTCGTTGTTGCATGAAGGAGTACAAACTATTTACTTAATTAGTCTTTGTATCATGTCTACTGGTAACTCTCAAAGTGACGAGGAACCCATGAGGTATTGGATCTACTCTTCTGAAAGTGATGAGGAGTGGAGAAGGCAAAGCACAAAGTCAAAAGGAAAGGCTCCAAAGGACCATTGATTAGCAAAAGCTGCATGATTGAGAAAGCTAAGTATTTCTACATTTTCCCTTTTTTTAGATGTTTAGAATCTGGTGTATGATGGATTGTTGATAATGGTGTTGTAGTTGTAATGGTAATGTTGGTATTGTTGTTATGTGCTATGTGAAATGGTTATTCTTGTTTAGCTTTCGTATGAGATGTTCATGTGATCTGTAATAGATTTGGTTAATTCATCTCAATGAAGATTGACTGAGAGATCACTAAGGAACAAATGTGATTAAATTGGAGTTCCTTCAATACATATCATAATTATCTTTCTAACTTACAAAATGTTTGATTACATAAGCATGATTTCCACAAACCCCATTACAAAAAATTCGGAGTACATAGGCATAACGGCGTATAATGTCACTACAATTTCTTAAGTGAATCTACAAACATACTAAACCCATAATCTTGATAAAACACTTGCACAAAAAGTTGATAAAACTTGCACAAAAAGTGTACATAGACAAAAAGTTTATAAAACCTGCATCAAAAGTTGTTGAATTCGATTACTACTTTGCTTCTGCCCAATGCATGGTTCTAATGCTGTGATGTTGAGGCCACTACTTGGCTACTATTCTCGGTCCTATTTTGATTTGTTGATGTTCGTTTCCACCCCTTTGCTGATGCTCCAAATATATACCCATCTTCTAAAAATGTTGTGGCTTGAGAAATCAACTCATCTTCAACAAGAAAGCTTCTTGGCAACAAACCCTGATTTTCCAATTTATTTTTGCCTTTATGTGGGCTTTTGTAATTGTTTCCGCCATTGACTTTTAACAATTCTGTCATCACCATTTGCAAGTGCAACTATGTGTGATTTAGTTTTCTCGGTTCATACTCTTCATATGCTTCCTCCACTTCTGTGACAAGTTCTTTAATGTCCCTTGGACATTTTTGGTGTTGCACACTCGTATAGCTGCAAAATAACCTAAATCTAACACATTCAAGTCGGGGTTTGTTTGTTGGTTGGTTAATTAATTGTATGTTAAATCCATCGAAGTAGGCGTTGCACGAAATCGGGTCGACGAACTTATATGAGGTCGTGCATTATCTTGTTGAAGCCATATAGTCTTGCATGCATTTGGTGGCCATTTTCTTTTGATTGCTTAATCAATTGATTGATAAATGCTCCCCTAATTACTTCCTTGGTGATGCTTTGTATTGCTTTGACCTCTATTGTTCCCGCATCTCTGTTTTTGCTATTTCTAATTGCTGCAACATCTTCAACAAATGGGTATATTCCCATCTTGCCATCAAAATCACAAATGCCATTGTCTGAAATCCATGGCCTAGAAACTGCAGACATGAACATCACCTTGGTTATGAATCGTTTAGATTGACAATGTCTTTCTGGATCTTCTTCACTTGGCAAGAGGTAATACCTTTGGGTAAGTTTACTCATGAAAAACCACTTTTCATCCACATGTATGAAGTTGTACATATCTCTGAATTTTGGTGGTTGGTTGACATTCCTAGGAATAATCATGGACAATGCCCACTGAACTCTTTGAATTTTATTGTGCTCCTTTAATGTTGGCTTGATGGCATTGCTATGACTTCTTAAAACCCCTCGTTTAAGTAGTCTATGAATGAATGATGGGCTAACACCTAAGGCAGTAGCAAAGGTTCTTAAGTTGGTTCTTTGTCGTTTTGGTATAGCCCTAATTTGTTCAATATCAATGACTTTTGGTTTCCTGCCTACTGTGTCTCTTTTCCCATTCTTTATGTTGATATTGGTCCCTTCTTTAACTTGTGGAACTATTGCTTTCCATAATCTACCAATTGTCTGTCTACAAACACTAAATTGTTGTGCAAGGTTGCTCATAAGACCCTTTGGTAACTTGAAGTTTTCATCAGACTTCTGCAAGAGTGTTACTGCAATTTGTTTCCTTTGACAATTTTTTAACTCTGGTTTTTTCCTTTTAAACCCACCTAAGTTTGTTGTATCATTCAAAACTCTTTGTTCATCTAACTCATCTAAGTGTGCTAATATTTCAGATTCAAGGTCCTCCATGTAATCAAAATAATCATCTCGATCAGATTCATATTCATCCTCACTTACCTGAAGTCCTAGTTCAAGCAACAACATCTCTTCCTCTGGGATGAATCCTTCATCGTCATCTTCAGCAGCAAAAGTAGTATCTCCATCATTTGTAGCAGGAGTAGCACTTTCATCTTCCAACATGACATCCATGACATTCCTCAAGCTACAGTGTCTTCTCTCAAGAATTTTCTCTTCCCCCCCCTTTTTTTTTGTAATGGAATACAATTCCTCAATGTAAATGAACCTCTGAATTTTTTTTTTAGTTTGAGTGATTTTGTTGTCTGTTAAAAAAAGTTGGAACCCGTTATATAAGTGGCATGTTGTTGTAATGTATGGTTTTTAAATTTGAATGACATTTGCAAAAGTTGGAGGGAAAGTAGAAATTTGGCTGCAAACTCTCATTCCCTCGTAAAAAATCTTACAAAAGACATGGGCATTAGCTACTTATTTAAATTGACTTCTGAACTTAATCACATGGACTTGTTGGTCACTAAATCCCTTAATCTTTTAACTCTTAATCTCCGTGCCATTTTGGTATGTTACATCTAAAAATAACGGAGGGAGTATTAGATTTAAACATTATCCACATTGCGTCATGAGGCCAATCCCCAGTTGGGGTTTGCGGAGTTACTTCAATGCAGGAAGGCAAACAGGTGCGTGCTCACAACAGCCTGAGTGTGTCCACCAGTGCATGAAAACTTCAAATGTGTTGGAAGGGCCAAAAGCTTTGCGCATCTGCGCAAACGGAGTTTCTTGCCCAAATTTGCAGTGATACGTTTCATTTTCGTCTATTTGTTGTATATTGATGTTTGCACTTTAAGTACCCCAAGCCTTGATTTTTGTACGGTATACACATTATTCTAACCACATAGTTCAGTGCTCTATAGAGGTTTAGAGGAAAGCTTTAAAGTTGGATCTCTTGAGACCTTGTAATCATATTCTCCACCACTCCTTAGTGCATAGTTGGGTTTTCTCCCTGAGTTCGGGTTGCCACATTAATTCCAGAACTCCTTTATTGCTTTCTATTGTTGGTTTGATTGCCAGTTGCTCAAAAATTAATTGTTGATAATCACTTGCTTAGCTCTGAAATTAGACTTTGATCAAATCTTAAACTGACTTCCCCCCTCAACCCAAACTCTAATTCCCTGCTTTCATGTCCTGATTACCGCATCAAGATGCAGCTCTGCTTACCTTCAATTTTTAGTTCATTCTCTTTTCCAACTGCCCAATCACCTTTTTCTTGATAGCACACTAATATCCAAGCAATTTATATAGAGAGAAAATAAGGTGGAACAAAAACACTTAAGAAAAACAATAACAAGTGAAATAAATAAGATCACTATAAGAACTTTCAACTTACAAAAGAACAGGTCTTACTAGTATAGGAGTTTTTGCCTCTCTGCAGGATACACTACTTCTTCCTACCACCACCCTTCTGCTTTTTGTTTGATGCATCCTTTGAGTTATCCACCTTTTCCTGTTGCAAGACAGAAAAACTCATGAGTTTCTCACTTTAGCAATAGTTAAAACACACGATTGTCCACATGCTATTAGACTTGAAATACCAATGCAAAATTTGTGTATGACAAAGAATTATAATGTGCCTAAGACATAGCACCAGGTAAATTGTTAGCCACTGTCTTTCAGCTAACAAGGATAAAGGATAGCATCAATAAACCAAAAGTTATGCCGAAAAAGTCTACAAGGATAAGCCTGCTGCTACTTGCACATCTGAGTATACTGCATTTAGAAGAACCAAGAATCTATCTATATATATATATAAAGCGAGGTTCATTTTGCTTAGGTGTCGAGCTATTACCATTCACGCCAAATGTCGCCTTCTTACTTCGCCTTCGACTTCCCACCGCCACATGTGCTACACCCTTTACATTGTGCTGAGTTGTCGCTTACATGAGGGTTATTGGAGTGTGTCTAGCATTCCGTGATTTTCGGAAATCATAGTTACTACTTAACTAAATTTGATTTGTATTAAATCAGTTATAATCATTCAATCTTTGGTAAGTTTCCTCACACTTAATCGTGTATAAGAAGAATTCTTTGTGAATGAGTAATCTTTACGGTTTCATTGAGCTGAAGCTTTGGCTTTGGAAGTTAATATATTTCTATGAGGAGATAGGTTAAGAGATGTATGGTATTCATTGGATATTTAATCTGGCTATTGATTTCTAAAACTTTTAAAAAATTTGGTTTTGATGGTAATGAATGGGTTGGAATCTGGGGAAGATAATATAAATGAATGAAGAGAGATTTTGATATATATATATATATATATAATATATAATGAGGGTGATGTTTAAGTATTGTTTGTTTGCATGTGAAGTAAATTAATGTATGGTTGATGTATAAAGTGATTGTCATGATATCATACTCAATTTAAGCCCTTTTTTGGACTGAGATAAACTGAACTTAACTAGAACTGAAATGAGAGAAACTGAATTGTAGAGATTAAGACCCCGTTCTTTTGGAATAAGAAAAACTGAACTGAACTGAGAGAAACTGAATTTCAGAGAGTATAACTGAAACTGAACTGAGCTGAAAATAAGTCCAAAAGAACAGGGCCTTAATCTACAATAATATACTAAGATATGTTATTAGTTTGTGGACACATATAATATGTTTTTTTGGTTTTAAATGTAGTTATACATTGTTAAAATAATTGAGTACATTTTGCACCTTTATATTTTAATTTCGTTTGATAATAAAATCTTATTGAATTCTAGAACTTCATATCTTTAATAAAATTTTATTCTGGGAGTTTGTTAACACATGTATGGTCTATATATATAGATATCAAAATAGGGTGATATCATACTCTAATCATTCCAATACATTGGATCTTTCATGACAAGAATAATTATTTAATAATATGATGTACCTCATATGTAATGTAGGTTTTTTTTACCGTTGCTACAACAGAATTGACGACAATTATCCATTACCATCAGTAAACAAGATCGTGGCATCACATTGTATAAGCCTTTTAATGGATATATCTAATGGTACAATTATCATAAGTTGGATCGTAATCAATGTATTTATATAAATATATCTACATGACTTTGCTCTAAATTGTGTACATACTTTTTTGTTCAAAATAGCGCTTTGGAGTATGGCTACGACACAAAGTAAATCTGCACAAATTGCAAGACAGAAAAGAAAGAGCATTCTGAAAGACTTACGTGATGGTCATCTTCATTCTCCTAAAAAAACGATTGAAAATGGAAAAAGTTCTTCAACTCCATTTAATACATATATTATTAATTGTCTTACTAATAGCATCCAATGTAATACATATATTATTAGTGTTGATAACAAACTTTTTTTGTCCTTATCTATATATATAGATTTCTAATGATTGTTTATATTAATCAATTGAAGTATGCATACCAACAAGCTTACGATCAACAAGTGGTTTGACTCCCTGTACAAGACCATCCTTCAATTGTAATGTGTTTTTTTGTGTGCATCATATCATGCTTCACAACCTTACTTGGGTGATTGCTTCGTAACAATAGAGATATGTTATTCTTCGTGTAGGTTCAAATAATTATATAGACCAAGAAAATCAATTACACACACCTAGCAACATATCTAGCATGGATCTAACACCACTGAGCAACATTTCAAATGGTGAGTAATGAACTAAGAAATTTTTTAGAAATCATATACTCTTTTAACTGATTGTTAAATAACAAATGTTGTGGTATTATCAACTTTTACTGTTTCTATTTTCAAATATTACCGTTACCGAAGGGAGGTACCACACGGCAAAGGTTAATAGGCATAAACGAAAGGCATTAATGAAAGCGAAGCATTCAAAAAGTGAGGACTTACTTTCAAACAGTATATTGATCTATGTTATGTGTCCTTAACATAATCAGATATAGTATTTTAGTTTTACATTGTTTACTTGCGTATCATTGTTGCAGCTATTCATAATGATACTCAAGACCCTTGCATTTATCCGACCATCACAAATGAAAACATCAATTCTCACAACTATGCCACACATAACTGTAAGTATTAATTTATATTTCACTTAATGTGTTAAAAGAGAAGTTAAGCACATACATTATGGAACAAATCATGAGTTATTAAGTATCTTAACCTTGCAACATGTATTCGAGCACATATCAACAAAATGAATTCGATCCATCCCCTAACGGTGTGATTACATCTATAACACGCACCCTCAGTAAATCAAGATATATGTATGTGTTTCAAATACAAATTACATGCGTGTAATATATGGTACACTTATGGTAAAGATGATACTATTTTCACCAAAAATAATTACTGTCATATAGCTAAACATCACGAAGCGAAGATTGCAAGGCAAAAAAGAAGGATAATATTAAACAACAAGCGGAATTTCAATATGTATATGCTACATTTAAACATTAATTTATAATGATTATATTTATATATGTTACAATCGTTTTTTAACTTTCAAGTTTTATATATACAAAACTATTAAATTTATTTTCTATAGATAATAACTACATAAGTGATTGTTCTTCACACAAAAACAAAAATTACATGAAGTCATTGGATTTTTTTTGAAGCCAAGGGAGTTCGAGAAACAAATTTGTTTCAATTAGGGGAAACAAGCAAGTGCAGCATTTAGATCCTCGAAAAATGTTATTCAAAGCAAAAAAGTTCTGAAACAAGTCACAAGAAGGATTGACTTAGGTAAGTAATTAAATGTTTTTACATGGCATATGCTAAAAAAATATTGATTATGTGTGTATTTACAATAAATAAATTACAATAATTACTTTCATTAATTAGTGACTTCCATCTAATATGTATAGGAAATTCTAATGAGGTACAAACTGCCAACCATGAAGACAATGCGTCAGGTTTGTTGATAAATGAACCATTACCATCTGTTTATAAAGTTTGCATTTTTTTTATACTAAATTGATAAGTGCTCTATATTGTTTACTTTATTTTACTTTCGAACAAATATCGATCCATAATTATTTACGTTCAGCTTATTGGGATATTGGGGATCCAACCTGGGAGTGTGAGCATTGTGGAGCAATGATGTGGTTTGAAGAAAGAACAAATAAACGAGGCAAAACAAACAAGCCAAAGTTATCCCTTTGTTGTATGCAAGGGAAAGTTCAACTCCCTTTATTGCGTCGTTCTTCACAACTCTTGATAAATCTCCTAGAAGGAAACCATCCACGAAGCAAACACTTCATTGAGAATATGCGACCATATAATATGATGCATTCATTTACGTCGATGGGAGGGGAAATACAAGCACCACCTGATCAAGGACGTACACGTGGACCATATAATTTCATAATAGGTGGTCAGAATCATCATTTGATTGGAAGTTTGTTGCCAAATCAGGGTTCACGTCCAAAGTTTTCTCAGTTATACATATACAATATAGAACATGAAATTGAAAATAGGAAAACTGTTGTAAGGTATAACATAATGTATTTGTTATTGTTCGGAATTCATATATATTTACCATTTCATTGTAGACTACAGTGTATATAATTTATTGTTTTTTTCATAGGGTTTAGGGTTTAGGGTTTTTCATAGTGGACGCTCTGGTAATCCTGATAATTTTGAAGACTGACAAATTGCGAAAATATAAATTTATGATCGATGAACACAACCCTCTCGCAAAAAACTTTAGGATGGCACGGGATCGCTTCAGAAGTGATGCATGTGAGAATGTTAAGCTGAAGCTAATTGGAAAAAGGGAATCTAATGGAAGAACATACAACATGCCAACAACATCAGAAGTGGTTGCGTTGATAGTTGGAGATATTCCAACTGCAGATAAAAGAGATATTATTGTTGAAACTCAAAATATCCGAACTTCATCCTCCCTAATTTGGGCAATAAGGTCTTCATTCCCCGAATGACGCTTACTCCGTCAGACTCAACAAAATTTCCCATCAAGTTCCAATGGAGGCAATTCCTTTTGGTTGTGTGCTTTGCAATTACAATCAATAAAAGTCAAGGACAATCGCTCTCGCATGTTGGCTTATATCTTCCTCAGACAGTTTTCAGTCACGGACAATTATATGTAGCCGTATCAAGAGTTACCAGCAAGAAAGGTTTGAAAAATTTTAATATCTGATAAAGAACGTGGAACATCAAACCTTACCACGAATGTAGTGTACAAAGAAGTATTTCAGAATGTTGGTTAAATACTCTTATTATTAGTGTTATTCAATAATTCATTTGTGATTTTTGTCCACTTTGTTCAAATACGTTTTCTTTCCATGCGAGTTTCATGTTCAAGTTATATTCCATCCAGACTATAAGGGCTTTCACAATATGTGAGAGAAATATATAAATGTATTACATTTGATATACAAAATTATCTTTAAAACTAAACTTCCCGTGCATTTTTGCACGGGTCCAAAAACTAGTTTCATGATATTTGGTAATACTCAAGCAATGCTTGGACTTTCTAATTTATTGATAAAGAAAATCTACTGTCTAATTAATTTACTTATAAGATGGCTAGTAATTAAACAAAACTGAAATTCTCAAAGCAAGCATTTAGTAAATAATGTCAAATAAGACCCCCTATTTATATTTCCAATGCATTCATTAATTAAGTTTGATGCATTTCAAACATGAAGGGACTTTAGGAGGGAAACAAACTCTTTTAGGAGGAAACTTTGAGAGGACCACCTTTAGGTGTTTGAGAGGACTATAGATGTTCCGATATTTGTTTTGCCCGCAGCTAAACGGGAAAACAGATAACATGATTACAAACACTATTCTAAATATATAAGAATAAGTTGCAGTAAAAAAAAACCAAGTCCAAGCAAATCTGACCAGCAGTGTGAATATACCACAGAAAAAAAGGCCAAAATGGTACCAGATATTTTTGCAAGCTCAAGTCTATAAAACTAAGATCCAATTAGACATGTTAAAGGGGTAAGCTATATCTTACAGGACAATTTAGGAGGAGAGATTCAGTATCAAAGCCCACATGCTTTTACTTACAAGTTACAACAATAGCATAGGGAAAATGGAATGTAATCTCAACCAGGAAAAGTTTTCAGAAGAGAAAAGTAGGAGCTGACAGTGTTTCCACTTCATTGTTCTTCCCGCCTACCCAGAAAGGTTTTGGAAAAAAGAGGAAAATTCAACTCGACATATTCCCCTTCCCAAATCGTTCTTTAAGTGAACAAACTTCATAATATATTAAGCTTCAATGGTCAAAATTCAAAAAAAAGCAAAACTCAACTTAACAAATTCTTCTTCCCAATTTTTTCAAAGTTCACACACTTCATAAACTATTAAGCCTGACATTAGTGGTTTCCGGAGAGCTCAAAACAGGCTTACAGCCCTGAAATAGAACTCCATCAACTGTATCCTACATTATATGGTTCTGACACCAAGCTGCACCAGCACAGTTATAGCCACTAATGGAATCATCATCAACCTTCAATAGCCAGAGTCAAGCCCGGGTTACCAATTATAAAGAATCACCACCTACTACAATACTACTACTACGCATAAACTATAAAGGCGTCATCTCAATTACAGAACAAAAGTAATCTCATCTTGTTAGCCATAGTCTACTTTTTCCTAACACTGCAGGTGACTCTTCAATCAAAGTAAATCAAGTCCTCAACCATAAAGTGATTCTGCTAATACCATAAAGGCACCATCTCAATCACATAACATATTTGACAAAAAGTTTGCAACCAGTCTAATATTGCTAATATCGCTCATGATACCTTAACATTTTAAGACTGATGTGCACTCCCCTCAAGAATTTATAGTCACAAACATGTCTACACAAGTTCTACAATTTTACGGTTCTACCTAGCCAAAATTTTGTGGCTCCTCCCAAACCCCTTGGGCCTTGATAAACTCAGCTAAAATCCGGTTCTTGGTGTTCAACTTCATCCTACAATTAAGCCCCAGAGAGCTACACTAAGCATATTACTCATAGAATACGATCCCATCAAAAACACCATAGGACTCCCGACTCTGGCTCCTTCAAGTCTGCCACCAACAGCTTTTTCACTCTAATCAGACTGTAAGATAACCAAATATGCATTCCTAGATTTCTAAGGAAAAGACTTCCGTTTCATCCCATTGGAACCCAAATCCATAATTTGTGGAGCATGCTCCATCCTCTGTATCAGACAAACATTTAGAAATAGACAGTCAACTTATCTCCTGGAGAAGCAGAAAAATGTGGAAGAAGCATGCCTGAAAACAGTATAAGATGAGCAGTCAACTTATATATCTTTCGGTGTTCAAGCTGTTAAGCCTGTGTTATTATATTTCAGCCTTCAATAACCAATCTATATGGTACATGGCAATTTTAAAATAGAAAATAGAAAATGGTCAATTGACAGAACTTTGTGAAAAGAATTCATGTCAAGACATTATGATTCATACCCACACCTAATCCTTGTCTTCACATCATATTAAAATAGCTATAAGAGGTCAAAGAGCACATACAGGCCATTGCATCTAGCACCTCTGCACATTGATACTTGCCAATAACCAATTTAGGCAAAACAACTTTTGACTTACAATACCTACATCTATGTATTCCATAATCAATTTGCGAACCAGCACAACCATTGAAAATGGACTGCCTACCACCTGGCCCATACTAATTAAACCAAATGGGCGCCTTACGCAACCTAATAGTCAATGACAAGTGAACACTCACTAGTACATTGGAACTGTCAACTCACGGAAATCAGCATTTTTAAAAATTGTGCTAGTTACCCCTGAGTACCTGAGTATATGTCAGAGATTAATTGTTTTGTCATGCATCTTTTCTTTTGCATTAATAGAAATCACTTTTATTCCTTGCTTATCTTTGTCTCTTCTTTTGCTTGTGTGGAGTTTAGACTTGTAATTTCAGAATGCTGCATGTGTTGCTTTTGCTAATTACTGCAGATTATGAGTTTCGACATGTTTTAACCATATTCTATTTAATCATCTATATTGACTTGATATAGGCTGGGTGAGTTGCTGAGGTTGCTTGCATCTTCACCTCCTCTGGCCTGCTAGTAGCAGGGTTCCGCAGTAGGTGCTTTTGCTGTGTTTGTAAGTAGAAAAAATATACAGGTTTTGAAAAAATTGGTTGTATTCTTTATTGATGGATTATAGGGTAAATAAAGCTTTGTGCTCCAGCAACAGAGAATCATTACAAACCATACAAGCAACCTGTCACTGCTAAGACTTGAGAAACAAGAATAGAGCTCCTTGTTATCCACCTTGATGAGACTTGTGACTTTAACAAACCCAATTAGCAACCTGATAAAGTTCATAAAGCAAAGTAAATAGTAGAGGACCATATATAGGGAATGAATGTGGGGACTCTTAATAACCGGGATGGAGGTCTCACAATGGAAGGAATTATAGGAGTACAGGAATAGTGGTCAGAGTGGTAGGACAAGTAGTAAAAGAGGTAATGTGATCTTAGGAACATATTGTATTGACGGAAATAGGCTTTGGCAGAAGGGGCAATTGGGGAGTGGTGGCAGAGTTAAGGGCTTCGGCATGGCCGGGTAGGCATTTATGGTCGCGCCATGGGCCGTGGCATGTTGGTGATTGCTGGCATTGCAGGCAGTGGGTTGGGAGGCAATGGCAGGAAAATCATTTTTGGTATTTAAAGGATGCTTGAGTTTGATATTGGGGGGAATCCTCTTTGAAGTAGATTATTAGTGCTGGCAGCAGGGAAATACTTATGGTTGATTTGTAGGTGTATGCTAAAGATACCAGGCTGCAAAGCTTTTGGTATAATGGTACCTGATAACAGGTTCATAATCAAGGGTAACAGCAATGTAGAATGCTTGGCCAGTTTGGGAAATGGGATAAACATAGATGCTTACAAGTGTTTCTCTCGTGTTCTTGTAACCGATTCGGATATCGGGGGTAACCGATTCTTCCGAGCTTTTGGTGTAGCATCCGCCTTACATTGATACATGTAGGAAACTTTTTTGGCTTTGTTTTGGAGTCCAAAAAAATGATTCCTGAGTTATGGCCCTTGTGGGTGCCCATAATGTCTATTAGTTTCACATTTCTCTGGGTGTGCTTACTTGTTTTTGAGATTTAGAAGCAATGAACTGTTGTATAAAACTTTGCTTAGAGTTGATGCCAAAATAAGTCATAATATGAAAATCAAGTTAGGATTATATGACATGTCAAACCCATGATTTATCCCCTAATGCCTAGTTAGAATATGTATATCGATTATCAATGAAGCAATTACCTTAACAGAGGCCATAACCATGGTTGTTCACCATTTTCAAGTCAATTGGGGTTCTTTGAGAAAATATCATTAGGTAATTTCGTCAGCTTTTGGGCAGCCTCCTAGTGTGTCAGGTTCATATTCTTTAAGGCTAACCTTGCAACCCTTCCTAGGTTGGTAGTAAATTGAATGCTTTGAGACCAAAATAAATTTCTTCCTGTTCCTGATCTGTCATGCGTCCTACTTGTTTATCATTAGGAAGTTTCAAGAAATTGTTATTAGAAATTTTGGTTAACTTCAAAGCAACCTCCTAGTATGACGATGTATGGGGTTCATATTGGTCATAATGACTTAAATTGTATTGAATCCCAAATTGTTTCGGCTGACCTCGCAACCCTTCCAAGGTTGAGAGTTGGTGCCACATGTGGCTTGTGTGATTGAGGAAGACATCAAAAACCAAGATTGATTATTATATGTCAAGGCCATAAGTCACTTATGGCATAGAGAACACGTTTTTATATCACGTATGTGATATGTCATTGATGGAATTTATAATTAAAGCTAGGTCTTGCCTTTGGTCGCTTGGGGTCCGTATTTGTTATCTAGATCATACTGAAATTAGCCTTTGTATTATCTAAATTACACCCCATGCCTCTGAGCAGTGGTTAAGTAGGTGGTGGGCTGAGTTTCATGTTTCTTATAGCCTAAATAGTAGTAATTGGAACTCTTTGACACAAATAGAATCATTTGCATTCTTCATCTATCACATCTTTTTTCAGCTTGTTTGTCATTATTTTATGAATACCATTTTATGGTTGTATTTCTTTTGAGAATTAGAAGCCAATATGGTGAATTGAATCAAATCGTCACACGATTCATGCAAATTATGAAATATACACACTTCCTCTGTCCACTGATCGGTGAAGCATTGGAATGTGACGTGCATATTGATATTACGGAGACCCAAGTGGTGATACGAGAGATAGAGAGAGATTAGAGTATGTGCCTATGTGATGAGCATAAAGATAGAGAGAAATCACAAACCATTTAAGAATGTTTCATTTATTTCAAAATAGCCAAAATATGAAACTGTACGTCTTATTAGCTGACAGAGTGAATGTTTGTTTTATTAGTACATGTGATATAATGAATGAATTTATATAATTCAAAACCCTCTCACTATCAATACCGCTTATATAGTCATCTCGGAACTGTGACTTCGATCGAAGGATCAAAATCAAATGATGAATCGATAGGATCCCAAATATCCGAAGATATATTGGGAAGGTAGTCATAGACTCTACAGTTACTGGGATGGAGGTTTTGCAACTAAAGGGACTTTGGGATTGGTGGTAGGAGCAGTAGGCATTGTGACTTTAGGGGCAGAGGGTATGGATGGCAGTGGCGGGAAAGTGGCCTTTGGGGTAGTAGCAGGCAGAGATGGTAGACTGGCGGGAAGTGGTGGCAGCGTTGTGGGCTTAGGCAGGCTGGAAAAACTTTCGGGAAATGGTGGCAAATTTAATTGCGTTGGGTTTGGGATAGTTGGCGCAATGAGTGTTTATAGGCTTTGGCCGGGTTGTGGGTTTGGGCAGGCTGGAAAAAAATTTATGGAAATGATGGCAAAGTTAGCTGTGAGAGGTTTGTGATTGTTGGCGGCAGTGGAGTGTTTATAGGCTTTGGCGGGTTTGTTGGCTTAGGCGGGCATCAAAAATATTCATGGTAATGGTGGCAAATTGAACTGTCTTAGGTGTGGGATTGCTGGTAGGCGAGGGGGTGCTTGTAGAATATGCCGGCCTGTAAAGCTCATGTGGAGGTTTGAGATTGACAGAGCTACAACGAGAGAGGAGATGAAATAGAGCCATGAATTCGCCATGTTCGCAAGTGATCATGTAGATGTGCTGAGAACTTTTATCTTTGTTTGCTCTTTAGATGGTGATATTAGTAGGGTGGTTGTTACGTCCGAATTTTGTTGTCTAATATCTGGTATTGATGTATATTTATAGGGAGAATTAGGAGGGAGTTACCAATCAATGGTGGCTTGACATAGTATTATGGTATATGCCTGTCCATAAAAAGGAACAATACAATAAACCGATTAGTTCCTCTTTCTCTTGACTCGAACCGGTTTTAGATTTTGCCAAAGATCTATATTTTTAGAAGAAATTTTCTGTGTAGTATATTCACACGACAAATCTACAACGAGTTTGGAACTTGTGGTTAAGGTCGTTTGTTGCTTTAAGCTTATAGTAGGGGCAAATTGATAATATTTAGTTTACATTGATAATTCTAGTACTTACCTCCTTGTGTTACCTACTTACCTTTAATCCTGAAATTTCCTCCCAATAGTGAAAATGTCCAGGGAAAAATTTAGGTCATTCAACCACTGTGTCTTTATCTTCTAAGTGAGTGAAGGGCAGATTTATAACTTCGCATCACCAATGTTTTTTTGGATGAAAGAGGTGTCATGATGTTCTGCTGATTTGAGTTATCTGAAACTGAATGACTATAGATGTGGGGTGAATACTGGAGAAAGAAATTGTGTTGGCTGCCAACCAGTTGGTAGCCAACCCTCCCCCATAATATTGAAAGACTAGAATATCCCTCTTATCTTTCCCTGTATTTCAAGATGTCAAAGTTAATCCAATGATGATCTTGTCAATGTTGATTAGATTCTTTACCGTCTGAAGTTATCATTGTCTCTCACACAATTAGCTGCCTCTGTTGTTGATGCAGGGCCAATTGAGGTGGTGAAGTGTTAGGGTTGGTGGTGTAGGTGGAGTATAGCTGTTAGTGCTACTCCATCATGGATAGAATTAGGCAGAGTAAGGGATTTAGGCAACTGTCTCATTAGTGATATTATAAGAGAGGGAGAAAAAATTCAGGTGTGGTGGTGCCAATTGGTGGCTGTCCTGCTGGTAAATCTGCAGGGGCTTTCGGGTGATGTTGGACTCGAGTACTCATGCTGGATATGCGTTGGTGTTCAAGTGTTTGTTTTGTCTATATTATAAGAAACTTCCGTGCCTTTGGCGTAAAAGGTAGTGTCAAAGTGACCATACACATTCAGAGAGTCAAGGATCTGACATTGGTACTTGAGGTAAGATGAAGAGTCCGAGTAATATAGCTTGAGGGCAAGGAGGATGCGTAGAGAGGGTCTTCTTTGGAAATTGAGGGTAATGGTGAAGTATTGTCAAGTCTCAGAGGGAGAGAGAGAGAGAGAATACGTGAGGGGTGTATGGGTCATTGTAACAAAATATTACTCCCCCTATCCCAAAAGTGTTACTTTCCTTTAATGTTACACTGAATCGGGAAACGCGTAATAAGAAAAGGTTAGTTAATGTTGTAGGAGTTCATTCATCATACACCCGGGTGTACCATGAGCATGGTACATGGTACATGGTACATGGTACACCCAAGACTAATTTCTGCTCATTTAAAACTATTTTTAGTACATTTTGCTCATTTGGATGATTCAAATGAGCAATGAGCAAAAAAGTAGGTTTGGGTGTATCATGCTCACGGTACACCCGAGTGTATGATAAAAATCACCATGTTGTAGTGAACAGAGTATATGAAATGGAGTTATTTTGATGGCTAGCTGTACAAAACAATTGGTTCTGATTAACTTTTACATGAATGGGGTTATTTTTGGCCACCTAATTGAAGTAGGAATAGAAATATTGAACATCCACCAACCAACATATAACCTGAAATGCAACTGGTGGTAACTAACTTAGAGGTGAAGCTTGTGCTTTCTTGCGATCTCTCATCTTATGGTTTTTCTGTTATATAGGCAGTCAATGAACTTAAATTTTAGTTTTACGGCAGTTGCCTAATCGAAAAATTAGTTAATAGTAATCAAAGCGTTCTTTGGGAAAAAGAAGTAAAACTATAATCTATACTAATATATTAAAAGGTGTTCCTAAAAAAGTTTGCGTGCCACGTGGCACTCTCCTCTAAGGCTCTAATGCAAATGCTTCAAGTCAAACCCTCCATTTAAAAAAATTATGTTGTGTAGTTACAAGGTATTGAACATGTGACCTTTGAGATGAAAAGTGAAAGTTTAACCATTAATCCAACATAACACCATTGTTTAATATTTCAAAATAAAATTTCATAAGGTCTAACTATATCTCATTAAAAGATTTGCATAAGTAGTTAGATACCTAACCTTTTTATGATAACAACAAAAGACTATTATAGACATAAACTCTTACTCCAATTTCTTGTAGAAAGTTAAGCTGTTGCTTTAATCCCCAAACTTCTAAGGGTTTATTTTTTAAAAATCATGCAATTATTTATCATGTCATTACGTAAATTTTTCCTCACTTGACAAAAAGTTACGAAAAAGTAACGACCCGGGGTATCGCTCGGGACACTCACTAGTGATATGATTAAAACGTGTGGGGGGAGCGTTGGAGCTCGCCACGTGTCACCAAATTTCCACTTGTTGACTTGGCGCTATAAAAGACATCACAATTTACAGAAAAATGTTGTTTAGTAGGGTTTGTGATTATTTACATAAGAGTATTCGACCACCAAACGACATCTTTTTTTTTTTTTTTTTTGTAAACCACATTTCATTAGAAAAATATAGCTATGTTATGTCATCTCTTTAGACAAACCCGGGGAATCAGTGTATCGCCCAAGCCCAACAACTAGTAAGTATTCATTATTAGTAGTAGCTAACAAATATATGTGTCAAATACAACAGATAAACATGGAAACTCTTGCTCTTAGATACACCCGGGGGACGGGAGGCAAAAGCTGAAAAAAAGACAAACAAAATACCCTAATAATAGATATAACAAAAAAAATATTGATGAAAATCTTGGAAATAGCTATGTAAATATGTAATGTACATATGAAGCCATGAAGGATTGGTTTTTGTAGACTTTTTAGTAAACTACTGAGATGGCGGTGGTGTGACAGAAGGTATAGTGGGGATGGTAATCGGAGCAGTAGCCAGGGCAGGCAGAGGAGGTAATGTCAGCTTTGGAGCAGAAGGCATAGATGGCACCGGTGGCAAAGTGGCCTTCCGCTGAGCAGGGGCAGCTGGCATTGTGGGCTGAGGGCTGGCAGTGGAGGACTGGACGCAAAGTAGCCTTTGGCAAAACTGGCATTGTAGGAAGAGGATTGGCTGGGAGTGGTGGCAAAGCTGCTTATGGCATGTTTAGAAGTGCTGTGGGTGGAAGACTTGGCTTTGCTAACGGTGACAATGCAGCGGGTTGAGGCAAGGTCCGACTGCTGGCATCAGGTAGGGATGCTCGGTTCGGGCATTGATGTCAGAGGAGGAACTGTTTGCAGAAGGTATCGAGCTGCAAAGCTCTTTTCAGAGCTCGAGATTGATAGAGAGAATCAAAGATAAGATGTAGTGCCTTGATATCGCAGTTTGGTGAGGAAAAAAAGTGGTAAGAGCTTAATGTGGTTTTGGACTTTTTTTTATACTTGAAGTCGAGTGTAACTGAAATAATTGCTCGATGGGAGTTTGTAGGGAGAATTTGAAGGAATGAAGTCATGGTGATTATTTTATGAAATATGAGATCTTGCTGGTCTGTATGTGGAAAAATTGTGGTTTAGTTCACATTCTTCTGTGACAGGAAATGTTCTATGTTTAAAAGGAATGAATTGTACAGCTCAGAATCAGCAAATAATAGTTCAGAATTTATAAATTTATTAGGATCAATGTATAATCAAGATAGGATATGTTCCAAAATGATGAATCATGGCAATGTGTAATTAAACAAACTCTAGGTGTAGATGGCTTGTGGCCTGTGGGTGTCAACAACACAACTGCCATGGATGATCATAGGTGCAGACATAAATGAGCCAATCGAGAGTCCGATTTTTGAGCTTATGTTTACCAGCCAAACTACATTGCCAAATTCAAGCGACTCCATCCTCCATCCAAGTCCGCTTAAGTGAGGTGGGAATTGTTGTTCAATTAGATCCGGATGTCCCCGGAATTATATCTAGGAACATTAAAAATGTGTTGATTGACTCGCTTAACCCGATTGGAATCGATGATTGGAACTCGATCTTTTGGGTTGCTCACCCAGGAGGACTGGCGATTTTAGACCAGGTAGAAGCTGAACTCAAGCTAGGGAAGAGCAAACTTAGTTCAACTCGGCACGTCCTTAGCGAGTTTGGTAATATGTGGGGTGCGAATGTGATATTTGTAATGGATGAGATGAGGAAGAGGTCGGTCAAAGAGTGCAAAGCAACTACAGGGGAAGGATTGGATTGGGGTGTGCTGTTGGCTTTTCGTCCTGACATCACTGTTGAAACTATTGTTCTTCATAGTGTTCCATTAGCTAATTACTATAATTAGCTTCAGCATCTTCGTTCTTTCGTATGAATTTCTATGCCCAGAAAATTTTAAGTTGTCATACTCATACTCAATAATTAGTATGTGGTGATAGAAATTTGGGGGCGCACACGGAATTGTACGTGATCCGAAAATACAATTTTGACAATTTCATAAATTGCAAAGTATTGATTACATCAAAAAATTATACAACAATATATTTTGGTGGAACACTTTTTTGTGTGTGCTCATGTCTCACATATCTCTCCACTCCTTTTATGTATGGTGAGCTCATGTCTCACCCTTGCATTGGTAGACCACTCTTTTTTTCCTCCAATTTCCTGATTACATCACTTGTATTTATAGCATGCTAAACCAACATACGCTCCCTACTTCTATGAACTAGATAGTTCTAGGTAATTGTTTCTAGATTTCCTTCTACTAGAATTTTCCATTGTCTTCTCTAGACTAAATTGCTTCTAGATTTTTCAAGATCAATATTTTTAACACTCCCCCTTATCTGAAAAATCTTGTACTCCAAAAATCTTCAAAATTCTTCCAAAAAAAATCTTGTTGATGCATTTTATCACCAACGACCAAAGGATATGTATTTTCAAGTTCGCATGTTGCTAGCACTCATGTTACCAATATCCATCTTGTCAATATTACTTCCTAATTTTTCTGATCTTCTCGTTGGTACTCATGTTATCAACTTTCTTACTGACGCTCGTGTCACCAGCCATCGCCCAAAAGATTTTTTTTCTCCAAATTTTCTTTTGTTATTGGTGCTCATGCCACCAACCATTTGCTAATATTACCATCTTCTTTCAATTTTTCTTTCTTTAACATTCATAAACTTTTCCCATTTCAAATATTTTTCCTTCAACATTCTTTTAGTAAAATTTCTCCAAATTTGTTTTTCTTGTTGATGCTCATGTCATCAACCTCCTCCATCATTTTAGTCTTTGTTAGTGCTCATGTCACTAACCAACTATTTCTTTTTATTTTAAAAAAAAAAAATCTTTCTTTCTCCAAATTTTCATCAAAAAATTTTGTTTCTCCATCCTTCTTAATTTTTTTTTCTCCATTTTACTCCATAAATTTCTTCTTCGGGTTCGATTTTCCCTGCTTTGTTATCTTCTTTAAGAAATTTAGATTTAGCACTTACCTCTTTTTTCTCTTGCTATGTTCCATACTTTCTTCAAATCTTGCAATCCTTTATCTCTCGGGTATCCGGTCTTTAATTTGGTCGTAATCACTTTTCAGCTCTGATACCATGATAGAAATTTGGGGGCGCACGCGGAATTGTACTGGATCCGAAAATACAATTTGACAATTTCATAAATTGCAAAGTATTGATTACATCAAAAAATTATACAACAATATATTTTGGTGGAACACTTTTTTGTGTGTGCTCATGTCTCACATATCTCTCCACTCCTTTTATGTAGGGTGAGCTCATGTCTCACCCTTGCATTGGTAGACCACTCTTTTTTTCCTCCAATTTCCTGATTACATCACTTGTATTTATAGCATGCTAAACCAACATACGCTCCCTACTTCTATGAACTAGATAGTTCTAGGTAATTGTTTCTAGATTTCCTTCTACTAGAATATAATTTTCCATTGTCTTCTCTAGACTAAATTGCTTCTAGATTTTTCAAGATTAATATTTTTAACATGTGGCCCTACTTTGTTATACTTATGTAGTATATTTGATGTGTGATGGATTGGAAAGCTGTTGTAAATTGTGATCACTGATCAGTGATCAATTTGTATGTCATTTTATTTTGGTGTGGAATAATAGATGTGAATAAAAAGAGCAAGTATTACTCATGAGACATGCATATCCAAAAAAAGAAGAAGCCATGTCAAGCACTCGAGCTCTCCTTGAAAAAAATCTCCAGTACTTTGTATAATTCGTGAGATATTTTCTTCAAGGAAATTGCAATCTTGTATAAATTAAAAATGCCATATTTTTTTAACTAAAAATGCTTGATTAACTAATTTTGTTGATATAGTTTAAAACTTTAAATCACTATAACTTAACACATGATTCTCATAGAAATATCAGTAATTTTATTTTAATATTTGAGAGTATATGCCATAACATCATTGTGAGTTAGTGGCTATGTAAGTCATTGCTATCCATGCTTAAGGTTGCAGAATCAAGGCTTTAGATCGACAATGTTTGTAATTCTTTTATTGTATGTGGATGACGTGGAATATGGGCCATCCACCACTGTAAGAGGGAGGGTGTAACGTATACTATTTCGGATAGAAGGGGGTCTTAGCCTCCCTCCTTGGTTTTTTTTTAAAAATTTGATTTGAATTATTGCAAATTTAGAATAAAGTGTAATTGAGAAAGATGGTTGTTACTTAACTAATTATTTGTCCCCTATAAAATAGTGTTTGGGTTGTCCCCCTTGAACGATTAAAGATCTAGAAGTCTGTTTCTGAAAGAAAGGTAAATATGACAAAACAATTGTCAAATCATGTAAGTATCAATATACCAAAAAATTCAAGTCAAATGGAGTACTCAATCTACGGTCTCAGGTCTTAGCTTCCTCCACCCACATGAGGCAGATTCGTCCTCCCTTCTAGGTTTCTTGGCAGCTTCGATAGGTCTCTACAAACAAGGAGCAGCTGAACATATAATTGCGTTTGATGGAGCTTGGTCTAAGAAATATAATTCCATGGGAGCAGGATGGTGTCTACTAGAAAATCATTCTTCATCTACCAGTGGCGGATCCAGGATTTTCAAATCGGGGGTACTGTGATTAATTAAATAAATATTGGTCTCGATATTTAACGTCATAAACATTACAATCCAAAACATTGTTCAATATTTAACGTCATAAATCTCAAAATACGAAAATAAATAAGTAAAATTACACAAATTGTCGAAGATCGGGTTCTTTTACCTTTAATTTTTTGACCCATGTGTCATTTTCTATATCCAATAAACTAATTATTATCTAATAAATAGTCCATTTAAAATCAAATTAATAAGAAAAATTTGTTAAAAAAAACCTTTTATAAGTTCAATTTTGCGAAAAAAACTTTTAAGGCATTCTTTGCAAAAAGAAACCACAAACTTAATTTTTTTTGCAAGATGAAACTTATTCCCATTTTCCGGTGTGGTTTTTGAGATATATAGGGGTGACCTTTCTACGTTCCTTTAACCCCCTATTCCCATTTTCCGGTGTGGTTTTTGAGATGAATAGGTTTCATCTTGCAAAAAAAATTAAGTTTGTGGTTTCTTTTTGCAAAGAATGTTTTAAAAGGTTTTTTTTCGTAAAATTGAACTTCTAAAAGGTATTTTTTGGCAAATTTTCCAATTAATAACCAAGAGAGTATTAAGGATTTGATGATCTAATTAGATTGTGATTATATCCTTTTACTTTTGTGGGTGATGATGAGCTAAGACATCATTAAACAAAATAAATTTATTTGCTTTACCTACATCTACAGGGCATGTGATAATGTGAACTCCCCTAAAAGCAGTGAAAAACCCACATCCTAGAACCATAATTCAGAAGTTTGGCGGGTAAGAGAAATAAATTGGATCCAGTAAAAGGTCCCTTCAAATGTATGGATCCAACATGTCTTGGAACTATTGGGCTTAGGTTCAACTTGCAATTACTTTCCCGAGTCTTCTTTCTCTCTCTTCTTTTTCCCACATCTTCTTTCTCCCTCTTCTTTTTCACAGTTCCACGCTTCACTTTCATGAGTCTTCTTATTCATGCTTTTATTTTCAAAAAAAAAAAAAAATCACTTTGGGGGTACTGCAGTACCCCCAATGACCCAGCTGCATCCGCCAGTGTCATCTACTACTGGTGTGGCCAACATGATTTATAGGAAATGTGGTACTTATGGCTATGCGGGTTCGGCGTTACAAGCAGAAGCCATTGCTTGTCTCAATGCGATGGAATGGGCAATAGAGAACCAACTCCAACATGTTTTGATGGTAACAGATTCCGCTAAACTTGTCTCTATTTTGAAGGGTACTATTATGATATTATCCCTCCTGTCTATCTTACTTGGACAACCAACAAAATTCTGGACTATGCAAAACCTGTTGATTGGTGTATGGTACGCAAGGTTCCAAGGGAACAAATTGCAGAAGCGATAACATTGCCAAACTTTGCATGAAGTCAATGACAACTTTTGCGAGTTAATTTGCTCTAATTTTGTTGTTCTTAGATTTTGTTGTTTTTCTTTCAAACAGTGTCAAAAAAAATACCAAAAAATATGTACGACATATAATAATAATAATAAAAGTCGTCGTTAAGATATACTTCCTCTGTTTTTTTTAGTTGCAACATTTGCCTTTTCACATTTACCGAGACACTTATTTGAACGTAAATATCTCATATTGGGTGTAAGTAAAAATTATAAAAATTTGATATTTGGAATCATCGCATTGAGACGAATCTAACAAGATCCCACTTGACTATGTTTTCTCTTATATAATAGTGCGAGATTACTTAACAAAGTTGGTTGATGAATAGTGCCAAAAAGCAAATGTTGCAACTAAAAAAAAAAGAGGTAGTATTTTAGATGTTTAAAGAAATATTACCTAAACGAGGGCTAAAGCAAATTATAAAGGGATATTATCTCAGATAACCCTGACTTATAGACCTTTTTCCAATATAACCCCGACTTTGGCAGCCCTGTCTCCGATAACCCTGAACTTGTTTTTTGTCATTAAACTTGACGGAATAGCTAACGGTGTTAACTATTTGACATTTACAATTAAAAATCTATTTTTCAAAAAAAAAAAAAAAAGAACTAATTCATGTGTTTCATCCCCTTTCTCTTGTTCTTCATCCCCTCTCCTCCCCTTCTCACTATGTTCTTCCAACCTCCTCTCAACCTGTTTTCTACCCAATTCCAATTCCCCTACAATCCCTTTCTCATCTTCTCTCTCCTCCTCCTCCACCTCCCTCCAATGGCGTCCTTCCACCGCACTCCCCCCAAACCCCACCAAAAGCCCGCTAAAGTATCTGCGAAAATCTGCGAGATCTTCATGCCTGCACTCAGGTCTGCGAGATCTTCCAACCCCTCACCTATCTTCACGGTCTCAGCCACCTCTCTCCTTTAACCTTCACTCGCCTTCAACGACCATCGATATCTACAACTGTTGCCGTCTTCAAGCGACTTTAACTCCATAATCGCCGCCTTCAAATTTCACGGTCTTTGAGGATTTAGATCTTGAGATCTTTTTCGCCACTGCCCGAAACAACCATCGAAGGTTTTACGGTGGAGATTCGTCGAACACAGTGGGTGGCGCAGAGATTGAGATTTCCAGTGTGCAAGAATTACATCTGAGTCACACATATTGAAGAAAAGTTTAGATTAGATTTTTCGGACCAGATTCTTGATTTTTTTGGAGTTTTAATTCTGATTTTTTGTAATTAGAGGCATTCTTGTTTGGTTGACGTGATTTCTTTGAGTTTGTTTGTAGTTCAGAGTTTCATTTACTTTTTTTTCTTCTCTTTTTGATTTTTATTTTTTATATTTTTGTAATTTTGGTTTGTATTGATATCATTTTTATTTTAATATATGAGTTCAATTCACACTAAATTGTTGTTGCATTTCTTCGGTCGAAATTTCTGGGTAGGAATGATGTTTCTTGATTCTTTAATTTTGTTGGAATCAAATCAATGAAGCAATGTTAATACAAGAGAGAGAAAGTGGTGAAGAACAATAGAGAGGATGAAGAACAATAGAGAGGATGAAGAACACAAAATATTTTTGATTCTTTTTAATAAAAAATAGATTTTTAATTGTAAATGTCAAATAGTTAACACCGTTAGCTATTCCGTCAAGTTTAATGACAAAAAACAAGTTCAGGGTTATCGGAGACAGGGCTGCCAAAGCCGGGGTTATATTGGAAAAAGGCCTATAAGTCAGGGTTATCTGAGATAATATCCCAATTATAAAAGTATAAAACAAGTGTTTGTAAAAGCTATTGTTTGACTATCATCCTTCGTGAATCTACTAGATGGAAAGAGTAAAGACTTCAACTTACCTAAAAAAAAAAATTATCTCGTTTCAATGGGTTGCTTCGTGTACTTGTCAGGCAATCCCTAATTTTAGTACGAATTGGATTCCATTTTTTGTTAACATGTTTATGTCTTGAAATGGTCGTGGAGAATATGTTTGCACGAGGATGGTGGGATATTATTGATAAGGATATATTTTCAGTGCTTACTCTTGTCTTTGCGCGTAGCAGTAATTAGTATATATGGACCAGTGTAACATAATTCCCTAATCTCCTCGCGAATTACGATTCGAAAAAGCAAAGTATGGTCGGTATTCGCATATTTTTTTGCCCTTTTCTGGCGAACTGCGAACTAAAAAAGCGAATTATGTTACACTGATATGGACATATAGCTGCTTCTTTGATACAAATTGTTACTTTAGCGTCAGAGTGCAGCGTTCTCTGTTCAATATAACTAGTTTTAAGTCCGTTAGATACACGATTGTGTATTAATATTATGTATAGTAAACTTATGTTTTATATTATTTCACAGTTATGTAGTAGTATTTATTAATATGATATCATATAAGTTATTTTGTTTCAATGTTTTGTTGTGTCAAATGGTTATATAAACTTTGTCTAACTAGATGGACCTTGTGTTATGGTGGGATAGTATGAAACAGTGTCATATGTTGAGACAATAACGAAAATAATAACATCACGTTAAAACTTGGGTACAATTGAGACGCATTTTAGAGTTAACGAATAATATTTGGAACTTTTAAAAATTAGCGTACAAATACAATATATAATTCCAAAAAGTACAGGATTATGCCATAGGACACAATTTTTCCACACATTTAGGCCACAATCCAGCCCAAGAACAAGACAAGCCCCAATTTTGGCACTACCTTGAGAGCTTCCTTTCCTCTTGCTCTCTTCCATGGCTTGTAATTGGGGACTTCAATGAAATGCTCACAGTTGATGATAAAATGGGTGGTCGGAATCTCTCCCCCACTCAGTTAAAAAGATTACCAGAATTATTAACCAACACTAATAGTATGGACATCCCCTCAGTCCAATCTTCTTTCTCATGGAAAAAAGTTCTCTATAATCATTCTATTTACGAGCAACTAGATCGAGCAATTGCCAGCTATTCGTTTGTAAACTTATTTCCACAAAGTCAAACTCTAAATGGGGCTTTCACCGTTTCTGATCATGCACCTACTATTTTCGACTCTAAATTCAATGGAATATTAAAAGCACCACCCTTCCGCTTTCAAAATGCCTGGGTTTTAGATCGTAAATCTCACCAAATTGTTACAAAAAATTGGGCCCACTTTATACGAGGCTCAAGATTCTTCCGCATACAACACAAACTTTCTCAAATTAAGACTCATTTAAAAGAATGGGCCAAGCAACATTATGGTCATGCTCAAAATAAACTAACAGAGAACTGTGAAAAAATTAAGATTATGGAAGAAAGGCTTTGGGCCCAACCATTTAATCCTCTTTTTATTCAGCGTATTAATCGTCTCATATTACAACGAGAAAAATTACTTCTTTTCGGCCAATCTACGTGGGCAAAATTTAGTCGAAAACAATGGTTATCTCAAGGAGATAGGAACTCAAGATTCTTCCACACTAAGATGAAAAAACGAACTATTAACACCTCTATCTACCGACTCAAAGATGACTTGGACCAGTGGGTCGATTCAGAGGAAGGGATTCACAACCTTCTAGTTAGTTCCTTCAAAGAACGATTTTCATCTTCGTCTTCCTCCCAGAGGCCAATGGATCTTTCCTTTATACAGCCTATTATCTCCACAACAGATGTCTCCAATCTTATAGCCCCATTTACAGATGTAGACATTAAAGATGTCTTTTTCGACATGAACCCTCATAAAGCTCCACGGTCGGATGGGTTCGGTGCAAAATTCTTTCAAGCTTACTGGCACATTATTGGTAAAGACATCTGTCTAGCCATTCATGGTTTTTTCCATCATGGCCATCTACCCCCGTCTCTGAACCATACTATCATTGCCCTTATCCCCAAGAATTCTACTCCATTAACGCCTAATCACTTTAGACCTATCAGTCTGATTAGCTCCATTTATAAAGCAATCTCGAAATTGTTGGTTGCCAGATTGTGTCCGATCCTCAAATCCAACATTAGCCCGCTTCAAAATGCTTTTACTCCTGAAAGGTCTATTCATGACAATCTCCTTATTGTTCAAGAAATTCTAAACACCTTCCAAAAATCCTCAAGTAAAATAGGATGGTGTGCCCTGAAATTAGATATGGAAAAGGCCTACGACCGAATTGAGTGGGATTTTCTGTGGCAAGTTTTAACAAAATTAGGCTTTCCAGCCCAATGGATACAGTGGATCAAACAATGCGTCACCACTGTTTCCTACTCTATTAAGATAAATGGTCATACGACTGAATGGTTCAAGCCATCTCGAGGCTTGCGCCAAGGGGACCCTCTTTCCCCATACTTGTTTATTATCTGTATGGATGTGCTAATCCATAAGCTAACTATTGAAAGCGCTATTCCAAAATCAGGCCTGGGTTTTAAAATTTGTCCACGCGGTTCTGTGGTTCCATGCCTAATGTTTGCAGATGACAGTCTCGTTTTCTGCAAAGTGACTACTTCGGCTTGTAATAAGTTAAAGTCAATTCTAGATGAGTTCTGCTCTATGTCTGGTCAACTGATTAACTTCCATAAATCAGCTCTAGTTCTGTCAAAAAGGATCCCTAACTCCAAAAAAGCCTCCTTGGCTAGTCATTTCAATATGACCCCCAAATCATGCTTGGGTCGTTATCTGGGAATCTTTTTTAGTTCTTATTACCCCACAAAACGGGACCAAAATCATATTTTGGCTAAAACGTTGCAACGTATTCAATTTTGGGAATCAGGGTTCCTATCAAAAGCAGGACGCCATACTCTGATTCAAATGAATCTGGAAGCGCTTCCAGCCTATTCCTGCTCTTCTACTTTACTCCCAAATGATTTGTGTAAAGAAATGGATACTGTGCACCGCCAATTTTTTTGGCGACAATCTAAAGATAAAAATTCTACTCCTTTAATTGCTTGGAACACCATCTGCTCCCCCAAGTCTCAGGGAGGCTTAGGTCTCCGACGAACCATGCCTTTAAATAAAGCTTTCCTAGCAAAAATTGGCTGGAATTTGATTTCCAATCACACCTCCTTTTGGTCAACTCTAATAAAAGAAAAATATTTACATACTAAATCGTTCTTTGAATACAATCCAAAACCTAATGACTCCTTCATTTGGCGGAAAATTTTGGCTCAAAGAGAGCTTCTAAGAAAGGGTATCCGTTGGAAAATTGGCAATGGCCAATCAATTAATTTTTGGTTAGATAATAGGTTGGGCCAAACCAACCTTTGCTCCTTTCTCAATTTAAATAGTAGTACTGTTGATTTGGATTTAAAATTGGCCCATTTCATCACCTCAGATCATTGTTGGGATCTAACGAATCTTAGCCAATTTCTTCCAAGACATTTAATGTTGAAAGTGCAAGGGATTCCCTTGCCAACCACAGATATTGCTGATACTCCTATTTGGGGACCCACCCCTAGTGGTCTTTTCACAGTCAAATCGGCAACTTGGTTAGCTCATGATCTTGCTCCTAAGCCTCCTTGGCCCTATCGATGGATTTGGAAGCTTGATATTCCTCCCAAGCTTCAAATTTTTGTATGGCAGATTTGCCATAATAGTCTCGCAATTAGGGATACTATGTTTAATAGACATATTATCCCTACCAACCAATGTCCTCGTTGTAATGCAGGAATTGAAACTATGGACCATTTGTTTTTTACTTGTCCACAATCCATCTTGTTTTGGAAGCTTCAAGAAGTTTTGGACTGGTGTTCCCCACCTAGGTCCTTCCCCACAATTCTGCAATTTCTTCAATAATCACATCCAAAGCAAAAATTACCGCCCTTTATTTTTCTTTTCTGGAAAGTTTTGAACGAAATGCCATCATCTTTCAAAATTCTACTTGGTGCCCCTCCCGCATCACTCACCGAGCTAAGTTTGCTCTTAGTGAATGGAAAGCACGCCTTCAAGTGGACCTATGTCATGATAAGGGCTCTCCTCTTCAAGGAGCTTCTCCCCTTCCCCGTTTCCCCACCCTCCCTCCTTCTCTTGTAGCCTGGGAGCCTCCTCCTACATCCACTTTCAAACTCAACTTTGACGGTTCCGTTCGTGGTTCCTGTCGCTGCTTTGGGGTATAATAATTCGCAATAATCATGGCTCTCTTATTCAAGCTAAAGCTCTCAACCTAGGACATTCCTCGGTCCTCCTTGCGGAAGCTTCGGCTTTGCATCACGGCCTCATCTTAGCCATCCAAATCGGATATTCGAGACATAATTGTGGAAGGCGACAATTTGCAAGTCATCAATGCTATCAAGAACCTCCCGGGTCGGTCCCATGGAAATTAGCCAACATTATTGAAGACTCGAAGATCCTACTCTCAAAGTTCAACTCACCCAAGTTCGTCATGTTTTCGGGGAAGCAAATCGAAAGTGATTGGATTGCCAATGTAGGTCATTTAGTTAGCTCTAGTTTTGAAATTTCGGATTGTAATAATTCTTCCCTTTCTTCTATTCTTGTATCCGACGCATTAGGTATTCCCCTCGAGAGGAGGGCAGCCTAATGCTTTTTACCTTACCAATTATAAAAAAAAAAAAAAAAATTTAGGCCACAATTATTAATGTCCATTTCACATCTTATATGTAAAACATCTTTTCCGAATATGGATTGGAACAAATTTGCCGAAGTCAAAAAATTGGCAACAGGATTAGCATTAGGCGTAATGACTAATGATGATGTTGGAGTTTAATTATTATGGACTTCTGTATCATTTGCCTTAGAAATAAATATCCAAATAATCTCACATAAAGTTTCTTCCTCTATGGATGGTGAAGGAAAATTAAAAAAAGGATTTAACTGCCTTATTATTATTAGTGTGGACTTATTACTATTTATTTAATTAGTTATTTTTTAATTGATATTTTGCTGAACTTTGTGGCTGGGTTTGAAGTCCCAACTGAGAAGAGAGGAATAAAATGTAACTAACGACGGTACTACTTCCTCTACACCATAGTAATCTTTCGCAGTGAAAAGTTGCAAAGTGAAAACATTCACTTTGGAATAATTGAGTTACCACCATGAACATTTATGTTAAATTTTTGTTAGAAGATTACACAAAAACATATTACTATTATCACCACCTTACTATATTACACATCATTTGCAAAAACATACTACTATTTGATCTTACTGTAAACATTGGTACGTGTTTTTTTTTTGTTGAATCACCCTTTTTTAAGAAATATTTGACAAATTAAATAGATTAATTTATTGGTTAATGGTTATCAAACAAACATAGACTAATCAAGGAAATGTACATGAACGACTACAATCTTCATCATACACCCGGGTGAACCATGAGCATGGTACACGCAAGGCTATTTTTTTGCTCATTTGGAGGTTTCAAATGAGCAAATGAGCAAAAAATAGCCTTAGGTGTACCATGCACATGGTACACTCGGGTGTATGATGAATGCACTCATGAACGACAAATTGAACTATGAATCATGTTAAGGATGATAGAGTCAATGGTCTCGTATCGGAGTTTGATTAAGGACTGATTACTTGTAATCTGTACAAATATTGATCAATGCATTATAATCCAATCGAGGAGTTCTAACATAATACAATAATACAACAAAATACATATCTTAGTTTGGTATATTCTTATCAATTTTTCAAAAACTATTTTACAAAATTAATTAATTTGCAGCCTGTTGCAATTGGCTTATTGCTACTGCATCTTAAGCTGTAGATATATGTTTTGCAACTTGCCTGCATGAAGCGGAATCGCTAGTAATAGCAAATCAGCCATACGGTGGTGAATTTGTTTCTTTTTGTTAGGTTAAAGTTACTATAGTAGTACTATATTGTATTTCTTAAAAACCACACGTACAATGGTTGCTAGATAACTATGAACTACATACTTCATATAAAGCAAAAGCCGCAACGGCTACAATATCATTTCCACCGGAACACATTAAGACATAAGAACATGCATGTAATATAGTGAAACAAATAACTTGTAATCCCCAAGTGGTCGAGTCTAGATATATAAGTTTTCCTAGTTCATAATTAATTGTCATATAATTAAATATATAAGTTAAAACTAGTCTTATATTTCTCAAGTGTGTGCAAAGTATTGTCCCACGTTGGTAAAAATAGGGTTGAGGAGACTACTTTATAAGTCTAGTAAGTAGTAAGTTACTCATATGACCAATTTGTTTTAAGATGAAACCTTGCCGAACTTGTGGTTAATTTGTCTCAAAAGTCTATGAGCTTGTTGCGTGTGGACCAACAACTAGTAATGTAACAGACTCCATACTTTGATCACAACTCTGAATATCATACTAATCACTTCATACAAAAATACTAACTCGTACAAACTTCATTTATATGATACTTCTATCTCCTCATTACCTTACTAATTTTGTTCTAATGCGCAGTTAGAAAAACATAGAGTACTACATATATAAGTTAGTATTCCAACTGTATACTTAACTACCAATTACATTTGCCAAAAGTAAACCTTCCATGACAGGCCCAATGTTACCTGAAGCCCAACACAGGAACCCACTAATATGTTTTATGCATCCTCAGCCCATGGCTCAAGCCAGCAGACCCAATGTTACCTGAAGCCCAACACAGGAAGTTCAGGAACCCACTAATATGTTCTATGCATCCTCATCCCATGGCTCAAGCCAGCAGAAGAAGAGGAAGGTTTGTCCACCACCACTTTCAAGGCCCTGTTCAATAGCCCTTCAGGCGCGCCACCACCAACGCCTCGAACCCACAAAACACTCTTGGTCCGGCCCCCCACCGTGGCCATCTTAGCCTTCACAACTTTGCCTTTGACTGAGCTTAATGCTCTTGTCAAGTCCACTATGAGCTCTGGCCTATCCTCACAACACAATGTAGCAATGTGTGTGTTATTGTCAATTTCACTACGTTGGAGGTTAACCTCATCCATTTCTCCTGGGAGTACACAAGCATTGCACCCGTTGCAGTCGTCGTGTCGATCCGTAGCCAAATCCGAGGTGGCCTTTTTCAGCTCCCTCACTCGCCAGACCACCTCTGCCAACACTGAGGCCTTGTCCGTCTATTCAAAATAATTGCATCTTTAAAAATGTTACTACATTTATACTCTCATGTCATATCAACATCACATATTATAGGTATGTTATTTTCTACTTGTGCCTTGGACAAAATACATAATGATAGTACTCCTATAGTCCAAAATGAAATCTGGTTGAAAATGAAAGTTGAAGTAAATGGAGTATACCAAATGCATGTTTTGCTTCTATTCTAGTATTTTGTTCAACTATACTCCACATGCCAAATTTACTTATCTGTCTTTGTATAACAACTTGCAATTAAGGACAGGTGAAACGAACAAACAAATCAGCAACAGTACAACCCTGCAAAATCTTTCGACAATAATTGGGACTGATGATTCACCTTTTTAGAGAACAAAAATAAATTAATATACAGTTCCTATCTGTTAATATTTGTTTTATAGGACAATTGCTACATTCAAAACATACTAAATGAAAGAAAAAGGTCTTGTGTGAATATTCAACCACTAAAGTCTTTGTTAATAAAGATTATATTTTAGAAAGGAAAAAAGATTTAGTGTAGTATTACATTTTCTCAACATATATATATCCTCCGTTTTTTAACAAAAGTTACGGATTGTTTATAAAATGTTTGTTTCCATTACTAATATATAATGTTGAAGAAAAATTTATACTATTATGAAATTTTTTTAATAGATAAATCTAATGGTATAATTTTTATATGTCATATAAATAATTTACGTGGCAAATTTTCTTATTTAATTAGCATTTGTATTACAAAACACAAACTAATTAAATGTTGTCTATCTCAATCTTACCTTCTTGTATACCCATTTTGGACAAGAAAGATAAAAGAACGAAAGCTACTGATCAATTAGTAACCATCCAAGAGCTTTGTAAATCTTGAATTATAAGAATTACTACCATAGAGTAAATTTAAATGATAAGGGCAAGTGATGAGAATCGATCCCAAGATCTCCTGGAACCGGGAGGGAAGCTCTGACCAACTGAGCTATCCCCACTCTCATAAAATGTTTTTATATGAAGTTGATAAAGATTTCTTCGTAAGGTGAGAAAACAAGGATGAAAAAGAAAACAACTTACTTTGATGAGATTAGGGAGAAGGGTTCGGAGCGAGGGTGGCAAGATGACCGTTGATGCGCTTTCGACGCCGTCTTTCGGCCTCCTTGTGGCTCTTGCAAGCTGCAAGAGCTTTAGCCTCAGGAGATAGCCGTGCCGCCTTTGATGAAGAGCATAGCATTGAGGGAGGAATATTGGTTGCACTTGCTATTATGCTATTATTGTGTGAAGTGTTTAAGTTGGTATTTGGATGAATAATATTTGAACAATTATTCACTTCATAAAAATTTGTCATTGTATTCACCAACATTATGTTTTCCTGTAAGATAATGTACGATGAATTAAGAAAATAAACACAAATAATTATGTACACAAATAAACTTATAGCATGAACTACCATAGAATAAATATGAGAGTGAGGAATAGCTCAGTTGGTTAGAGCTTCCCTCCCGGTTCCAGGTGATCCTGGGATCAAATCTCTTCCCCGCCATTGTGGCTCATTCGCACCAAAAAAAAAAATTGAATAAATATAAAAAAGATTAAATATACATGAAAGCGATACTCTAATTAAGGCATTAGTTTCTGGTAAGGACAGCATAATTAGTGATTATGGTGGGATATAAGTAATTTATTGAACAGAATATATGTGAATCTTATAGAATGATTTTTATGGTGTTTAAGAATATGATAAATATACCTCTCTTTTTTTCCAAGAATCTCTGAGAAACTTGTTAAGTTGCTTGTTGGCTATAATGCTGAAGGATAAAGTTGTGAAGTGTAAGAGAGTGGACTGGTGGCCCTTGTTTGCAAAGTCCTACTTATAGAAGAGTAGAAGAGCAATATCCTACTATTTTCTTTTCTTTTTTTTTTGACAAAGAGGAAGGAAATTATCATTCAGAGAAAAGCCATACGGCATCTACAGTGATTGATAAAAGAGGGGAATTGCTAAATGACGCTATTTTTTTGCTTACTAACGCCATATATACATGTATTATACATGTATTTTTGTACATTATACATAGTTTGCCTTACTTTATTCACTTTCCTCTTTCCCTTACTTTATTCACTTTCCTCATTTCCACACATCCCCACATTCTAAATTTTTTTATTCACTTTCATGCTCTCTCAATATTTCCGGTTTTGACCACCGAAATACCGACGTTGACCAACTTTGACCGGCGGTGACCAAGAAGAAAAACATACTCCGGCTTCATGGCAGACAATAATGTAAGTATTTTTTTTGGCGTTAAAAGGTCATAAGGCGCCTAAATTAGGCGGTTGACCAGTGGTCGGCGCCTAAATTAGGCGGTTGACCACTGGTCAAGCGCCTAAAGTAGGCGGGCCGACCACCGGTGAGCCGCCTAATTTAGGCGCTTGATCGCCGGTCAACCGCCTAATTTAGGCGCTGGACCAACGGTCAACCGCCTAATTTAGGCGCCTGACCAAGCAGGTCAAACGATCTGATATTTGTCTTTTGTAAAAGCATGGTTAATATAGTTTTTATTGAAAGATTGTAGGTTTAAATTTGTAATATATGTAGTTTTAGCATGGTTAATAAAGTCATTTGCTAAATGACTTGTACATTTTGAATAATATGTTTACATGATATTAACTATGTTCATATGAAGTAGAAATGTAGAATATATGTAAAATTTACATGATAGAATTGACTACGTTCATATGTAGTAGGAACATGATATATTTTATGTATATTTTCTACATTTTTAGCATATTAGAGTAGTTATTTTTAGATTTTTAGCATGTATTTTTTTTGTCGGTAAAAGGTCATCAAGCGCCTAAATTAGGCGGTTGACCAGCTGGTCAGGCGCCTAAATTAGGCGCCTGACCAGCAGGTCAAACGATCTGATATTTTTCTTTTGTAAAAGCATGGTTAATATAGTTTTTATTGAAAGATTGTAGGTTTAAATTTGTAATATATGTAGTTTTAGCATGGTTAATAAAGTCATTTGCTAAATGACATGTACATTTTGAATAATATGTTTACATGATATTAACTATGTTCATATGAAGTAGAAATGTAGAATATATGTAAAATTTACATGATAGAATTGACTACGTTCATATGTAGTAGGAACATGATATATTATATGCATTTTATCTACATTTTTAGCATATTAGAGTAGTTATATTTAGATTTTTAGCATATTAGAGTAGTTATAATATACTAGACATAAATGATTTAAATAGTGAAAACTACAAGTAAATAATATTATTTTGCATATAAGAATAATTATTAAACTCACCTTAAATTAAAAATGCATGAAAATATAGGCGTTATATAGTTTTTCCTTAATAAATATATAACAGGCGTCTTATTAGGGCGCATGTCCAAGTAATTGCCAGTGTTATTTTTGCAGTTTATCGCTGAATTATGACTTGTATGGTCTTTAATAGGTTCCATACTCGAGCAATGATGGAGACGGGGTTAATTATCATAATAGATTTATGATAAGTGATAGAAACAATATGGTTAAAGAGGCGTCTGATCGTCTTAATGAAATAGCAGTTCCCATAGGCTTTGAATTGGTTATTGACTCGTATAAGAAGAATGCTAATGGTCCCCGCGTTTGCTATTTGAAATGTTTTCGGGGGACGAGATACAAGGGAGATAAGGTAGACCCAAGAAAGGTGAAACGGCCTAATACATCAACAAAGTATTGTGGATGTCCATTTAGGATTAACTTGGTTTTGGGGGAGCAATGGCGTGTGCGGATTCCCAAAGGTCAATATGGGTTTCACAACCACACATTCATAGTATATGCGGAGGGCCACAGACGGACAAGTGGGCTCGATGATGATGCTAGGCGGATGGTTCGACAAATGAGTGATGCTGAGACGGCACCGAGAAACATTCAAGCCGCCGTAATGAGGCATACCCCCATCTTCACCAAACGATAAAACATATATACAACGAAAGGTATTTTTACAAGATGGAAGGCCGTGAAGAGCGGACTTCACCGAAAATTTTCTGCACCTTGCTAGCTTGAAAAACTATGTGTCATGGTCATTACGAGATGATGATGGAGTTATTACTCATGCATTCATGTCTCATCCTGGTGGTACGAACGTCAAATAAGCCTCGAAAATCAGCAGGTAGATGGCTAGTGTCCCGTTCAACAAACGGCTCCATCAACAGGAACATCTCAGTCAACACCTGCATATATTAGTAGATAACAACACAATTAGAATTTAATATATAATTTGTAAACACTTAATTTCAATCAACTATAGAATATAACATACCCGGATCCGGCACCAAACCCGCCTCATACCGTGATGCGTGTCCACCATCAACATCACCATCGAGCAACTCGATCGGGTTAATGATGTAAGGATGGGGAGTAGGTGATATACCACTGCAAGAAAGCATCTCGTCGAGAGGGATGGATCTGCCGCCTTTGTCGAGCACCCAACATAAGCCGTGAAGAACGGGGAAATATCGACCACGTCCGTCGCCGCGCTAGAAGTGAGAAATCGACCCCCGTACCTATCCCCGCGTAAGGCCTATAGCAAGACTCCGGCTCCAAGATGGCGTGAGGGACCTCCCCGAATGAATCCAAGCTAGCGTATAGTTCGGTCGGACATATACGGCTCAACAATATCCAAGTATCGCAGCCACCCGTAGTACGTGCTCCGAGGATAAGCCGATACCGGACATATACCATATGGTAACCAATCAACCTGCATGGCATTCATCTGATCCAATGCCTGTCGAATAATCGTAGGCGGTCAATCCCCCCGCTCTCATGCCGAACATCCCAACAAACTGCCGAAGGCAGATCCTACAGGAACCATCCTCCTAGTCCGATTCGGTCGGAACATAGGAAAATACTCGTGAAATCCATGCCTCGCAAAAGCGTGAGGCAACCACATATCTCGTGCCGAATCGCACGACTAGCTATACCAAGCCGCCTATATAGGTACGCTAATGTAGCCGCACCCCAAGAATACCGACTCACATCCCTCGGGAGACATGACAAAAACGATAGTGGTAACGGACGGACTCGGTTGCCACTCTTATCAACGAATAGAGTGGCACCAAGGAGGGTCAAGATATAACCTCGATATCGGTGGGTCTGACTCCGATCCGCAGCAGTAACATCTCTCGTATCAAAGAATCAATGTATACACCACCACCGGCCCAATGCGCCTTCAAAAAGGCGCTCCTCTCCATCCCAAAGAGCTCTGCACATGAACTCTTCACGTCATCCCATGTACCAAAGTCACCTGCAATCAATCCATCTGATGGGATATGGAGAATAGAACTCACATCGTGGAGCAAGATACTCATCTCTCCGAAAGGGAGGTGGAAAGAGTTTGTATCCAGCTGCCACCTCTCGACAAACGCACATATCAACGGCTAATCCAAATGATCAAACATAATATCAGGCAAGTGACTCAATCCAGTAGCCTGTATCATCCCCTGAAGCTCGGAACTCATACCAGCGTACCATGCCTGAAGCTTCTTGCACGCCTTCTCCCGGTTATGACACTTCAACATAGTCCTCTCGTCCTCTCCACCCAAATACGTGCCGCTATGTGCCCTCCAAAACTCTCGGTATGACACTACCACCCACCGGCCCACCCGGCCTAGCGTCACGTACTAGCCATGTAGTGTCATCCTCCCGTCACCTTCCTCTTGGCCGTCCTACTACTCCCTGAACCCTCGCATTGCACGATGCTCCATCTGAAGAACGTGCAAACCGACCACGAGAGGTACGTGGTCTGCATCCCCTAGAAGCACGACCCTCCTCTGGGCCCGTCGATGGATGCTCCTCCCGACTATCATAATAATCACCCGCCTCTTGCTGCTCGTTCCCCGCCATCGGATCCCCTGTCCAAGGTGGGTGAGGTATCCACGCCCCAACATTCATAATGATCGGAGTAGGCATTGCAAAGGACAAAGGAGGAATTTCTGGTACCTGCTCTGTTTCTGCGCCTGATGAAGACTGAGTGCTCCTCAAAAGGTCATCTCTAGCCTTCCTCGATGAGATCGTCACTCCTCTCTGATGAGGATGACGATGACCCGAAGCAGTAGGCAAAGATGACTTAGCTTTGCCCTTGTCTCGTCCACTCATCTTAAATTATAAGTATAAAATTTCATTAATATTAATTATGTAATAATATGAAAAATCACTTACATACACTAATTTTATGCGTTTAAGATTTCTAATTATTTTTCTAAAGTTCATTAACCATCTATTATATTATATTTCATTAATTTTTCGCAGTTACACATTTTTCTACTTTAATACACCATAATTAACAAAATGTCATAATAATAATTTCCTAAACTAAAGAAATTACAAATTTTTTTTTTAATAATTTAACTAAATTAGGCGCCTTACAGTAACCACACGTAAGGTGAGGCGCCTAATTTAGGTGCCTCAACCACAGGTGGGGCGCCTAATTTAGGCGCCCCTTATCCAATTTCATTTCAAATTTGACATTTTCAGCACTACACAAACCCATTTCTAGTCTAACATATGCAATTTTCTACTATAAAACACCATAATTAACAAAGTTTTTTAATTATTAATTTCTAAACTAAACATATTTTCATAAACAACATTTTTATTTCCAGAAATTACAACCCAAAAAAAAAAAAATTAGAACTTCGCCGCCTAAAATAGGCGTCCCCCTCCCCCATGCAATTTCCTTTCAATTTTAACATTTTCAGCATTACACAAACCAATTTCTACTCTAGCATATACAATTTTCTACTATAAAACAACATAATTAACAAAGTTTTATAATTAATAATTTCTAAACAACACATTTTTTTTTTTTCAGAAATTAAAACAAAAAAAAAATTAAGTTGGGCGCCTAAAAATGGCGCTTGCACCTCAGGTGGCCCGCCTAAATTAGGCGCCCAACCACTGGTGTCAGGCGCCTTTTTTAGGCGTCCCATTTTTTTTTCGCATTTGCACACTAACCTTTCGCCGGAAGTTCCTCGTTAACGGTGTTGCCGGAGTTTTTGCCGGAGTTCAGTTGGCCGGAAATGTCGTCTCCTCCGTCACCCAAGTCTCGCCGGAGCCGCACTTTGTTGCCGCCGGAGCCGATTTTCGTTGCTGCCGGAGTGCACCCAAACTAGTTGCCGACGCCGGAGTTAGCCCATCTTCGTCACCGCCGCCTGAGAAAATTCACAGGGCCGGATTGTTGTTCTTGAGATAGATCTAGTGAGAGAGTGAAGGAGTGAAGGAGAAGGAGAAGGAGAGTGAAGGAGAAGGAGAGTGAAGAGAGTGAAAGAGTAGGAGAGTGAGAGAGAGGAGGGTCTTTGAATAGTGAGTACATGAATAGTGAAATACATGTATTATACATGTACATATGGCGTTAATAAGAAAAAAAATGGCGTCATTTAGCAAATGAGTAAAAGAGACAAGGAAGTAGATGTGAAAAACAACTAGAGATACATCATCCAAAGAAATTAACTTGAAATCCATTCGAGCCCATTTGAATCGATGTCGGTGCATCTTTAACTGAATCTTCACTGTACGTGCTGTAACTCTTTGCAAATCAATACCCCAGCTGGAAGTCCGATCCTTCATCTTCCAAATCTCACCTTCCATGGAAGCAAACACCACCAAGATACACAAAACCAAAACTAAACAACCCACCAAATAGGGGATAACAACACACCCCATATAGGGGACTAAGGCCACCAAAAAGATGGACTTTATTGAAAGAACACCAAAATACAAACCAAGAAACCGGAGCATACCAACTAACACCGCCGCATAAGACATCAAACGCACCACCATCAGAGAGAGGAAGCCCACCCAAATACCACCACTAAACACCAAGTTAACCAGGGGAGGGGAGGGGAGGAGGGAGCCCAAACTGAACAGGGGAGGGGAAAGGGGAAGCCCAGAACTCGACCAAGGGAAGGGGGAGGGGAAGCCCAACCGTGACTCAACAACTAGGGAGGGGGAACCGACTAAGGAGGGGACAACCAACAAACGATAGCGACGGTGGCTACACAACGAGAACGGAGAAACTAAGAAAGAAACAAACGGAACTCGTCGGAGAACACGCCGGAGACCTATGCGGCGCCGGAACTCCGGCGAGTTCCTAGGTTTTGAGGGAGATGAGGTTTTTGTTTTTTAGAGAGAAGGCAGAGAGTTTCTTTGAAGAGAGAGAAAGCGGTTGTTTGTATATTCAACGAACTCCTACTATTTTCAGAGCTTCTATATATTAGTATTTTAATTGGTGAAACACTGAGATCATCTTCTTATAGTACGATCATGTTTTTTGGTTGGATCTCTCTTGATTCTCTTTTTTTCTTTTTGTTATAGGTAGACCTGTCCAATGGATCGGGCGGGTTAAATACAGGTCGGGTTGGATTGTCCGAGTTGTGGGCTGAGTTTGAGTCAAATTACGGATCAATGACGCATTTTTATCAACTTTTTTATTTTCTATTTTTCAGAGGATTTTTAGTCTATCATCAGGTAGCATGTAGAATTGCTCATATTTACTTTGTTAAGAGAATGAGGGAGTGGAAGGATGGTAAGCCCTTTCATCTACCACCCGCAGGTGGTGGGTTCGATTCTCATCAGGGGGTTTGGGGGAACTTTGGGGTAGGTTGTATTTAGGTGCCCTGTGAGAAGGCGTTAATGTAATTTATCTTACCAAATTTTAAATATTTACTTTGTTAAACTTGAAATGCCTATTCTTTTAGTCCAAATACACTGATGGCCATCTCCAAAAAGCTGCAGCTTTCAACCATGGATCTTCTTCCGTGTTCATTGCCGAGGCAACTGCTCTTCAACAAGGGCTTCGCTTAGCTTTCCAGAATAATATTCGTCAACTCCAGATTGAAGGTGATAATCTTGTGGTCATCAACTCAGTAAAAGGTATCTTGTCTCTTCCTTGGCAGATTGCTCATTGATAGGTATGTCGCGCACCTAACAAAAATAAATAACCTAACTGATCCTCCTAACTATGTAGTAGGGTAAGTCAGAGTCGATCCCACAGAGAGAAAGTTGTTCTATAATTAGCCCTTAAGTAATGGTAAGACTAAAGGAGATTTAATATCAAGAATAATGGTGGAATAATCTATACTAATCAATCTATAAATAAAAGACTCTATAGTTAAGTATCCCCACTAGCATGAATTAATACAACAATAATTTCTACCCCAAGCTAGTCAATTAAATGCTCACAAGGAAAAGTACACCCTATAAAATACCATAAACCTCTCCCGAGTATCTATGACTTCTCTAATATGCACTCAAGCCTACTCCCGTGGAATCATGCAAATTAAAGACATTAAACGCGGCACTCTAACTTCCTAACAATCCATTCTACCTACTCCCGTGGAGAATTTCATGTCCTTAATTGAAATATTCAAATCCGTCAAAACCCAACTCCCGTTGTGATCAAGACAAAGGAATCATAACAATACTAGTTATCCCTAATCTAGTATTGGAATATGCACAATCAATTAAGAAAGAACAATTCAACAATTAGTTTGGGAATTTAAAGAAATAATCATGAATTAATTCACACTAGGGTTCAACTTAACCATAGATTTCAAAACTATGTAAGCATAATTGAAATAAATAAAGAAAATAGAGATGAATAATAAAACATCATAAAATAAAACAAGGAGAAAAGAAGAAGAAAAGAGATACTTGAATTAATGGAAGGAAGGTGGAGTCTTGAAGAACAATGGAGATCTACAAGTTTCTCTCTCTAACTTCTCTCTCTAAAAACCCTAAGTATAAACTAATAATGATGATATAATTACAAACTCCAAAACTCCTCGAAAATAAGGGTTAAAGTCCTATTTATATGCTAAAATTAACATAAACCGACATAAGTTAGGTCACGCGGGAGATACGACATTACAGCAGGTTGCACGGGCAAGCAACATATTGCACGGGCGTGCAGGGTCATGCACGGTCGAACGAAATCTCGCTCGGTCGTGCAAGCGAGGCAGAAGCTGCAGTGACTTTTGATTGCAGGTTGCACGGCCGAGCAGATATCCGCACGGGCGTGCGGTCGAGACAGTGGCTTCAGCTCAACTTTGAACAGCTATAACTTTTGATCCAGAGCTTTGTTTCACACATGCAATATATCGTTGGAAAGCTCTTGAAGTCTAGTTTCCAACCCAGTTAGAATTACCTCATTATTATTCTTGAGTCAAAAGTTACGAGTGAAATGGTGAAGAGGTGTCATATTTCGCACAAGTACACAAAGTCATGTGTATCTTCTTCACTTTCAATCCGTTTTGGGCACATGATATATCGTTTTGAAGGTCATCTACACGCCTAAATCATCATGTTCTCAAATAGGAGTCCAAAGTACCTGAGATTACATCAAAAGACCAAACAACCCGTGAAAGCATCGTAGCTTACGAAAATGGACCTAAATATGCATAAATGCAAGTAAATGCTCTAATACTACATGAAAATGCACCCTAATATGCAACTAAATGATGTTAGAATATGCACTTATCACTCATATCATCCAGGATATCCAAGCTCTTCTTCGTGGGCTATTCGTCATGTCTACCGAGAAGCAAACAAAGCAGCAGATTGGATCGCCAACGTTGGTCATTTAGTTGATTCTCAGTTTATTATAAATGATTGTACTAATTCTTCTCTTCATTCTATTCTTGTAAACGATAAGGTTGGAGCTCCCCTCGTGCGGAGGGTCTCTTAATCTTCTTTTCTCCTTACCTTATTAAAAAAAAAATATATATATACATCAATTTTCACAGTATCTTTCAATATACATAAGAATACATAGTTAATGTGAACTTCTAAATTTAGTATCCACGTGTTTTTTAAAATATTATTTTTTTAATAATTTGATTATCATATAACTAAAAATATCGATAATTAAATTGAGGTATATATATCTTGAAAACATTCAAAAAAAAATACGGTTTTTTCACCTGATACCCCCGAGTTTTCAAAAAAATCACGTGGTACCCTCCATGTTTTCAAAATTCACCAGGTACCCCTAAGTTCAAAACTAATTCACGTGGTACCCTCAAATACCCTTAATGACTAACGGCGTTAACCGCCGTTAGTCATTAACCCTAATTTTCTACTTTAAACCCTAATTAGCCTATAATTCTGACCCTAATCCTAAACCTTACTCTAATCCTAACCCTAAACCCTAAACCTAACCCTAACCACCCCTCCCCCACCCTCCCACCACCCCTGCAGCCTCCTCCACCTCAGCCCCACCCCCGCAGCCCCCCTCACCACCCCCCGCCGCCGCAACCCAAACCCAGTTCCCCACCCCCTTCCCCACCATCGCCCCCTCAATTTCGGAACAACCCCCCCTCCCCCACTCCGTGCCCGCCACAGCACCACCCCGAAAGTAACCCGAACAAGCCGTGAACAAGCTGAGTAACCCGAACAAGGTCAATGCGACGGGGGGTAGGGGAGGGTTGGGATTCCCAGGCTCGCGACGGGGGGTGGGGAGAGAGGTGGGGATCCGGGCTCGCGGCGAGGGGGGGGGGGGGGGGGGAGGGGGGGTGGGGTTCCGGGCTAGCGATGGGGGTTGGGGGGGGCCGGGCTCGCGACAAGGGGTGGGGGCCGGGCTCGCGACGGGGCCGCAGGGGTGGGGGGGGGGAGGGGGCGGGGGTGGGGGTTGTAAGGGTGGTGGGAGGGTGGGGGAGGGGGTTAGGGTTAGGGTTAGGTTTAGAAGTTAAGTTAGGGTTAGTTAGGTTTTAGGGTTTAATTAAGCTAATTAATGTTTAATTAGGTTAATTAGGGTTTATTTAGGGTTAATTGGGGTTAAGACTAACGGCGGTTAACGCCGTTAGTCATTAAGGGTATTTGAGTGTATTAGTTTGAAACTGAGGGGTAACAGGTGAATTTTGAAAACATGGAGGGTACCAGGTGAATTTTTTGAAAACTCGGGGGTATCAGGTGAAAAAACGGAAAAAAAATATTATATTAAAATAAAAGGAGTATTAATCTTCAAAAGTCTTGTATCCATTTTGCCTCTACTTTAATTTTTAAACTCTCTTTATTTGACAAGCTCCTTTACCTTCATTCCACTTTAACTAGCTAAAGGCAGTTTCCAAAAAAATTGTGATAAGATAGAGGCAGGTTTGGACATTACAAACAAGATTATTACTGGGTATGCAAAATGCGGTCATTTGGAGATTGCACGCCAAGTGTTCGACGATATGTCTCACAGAGATACAGTTTCTTGGAACACTATGATTGCTGGGTATGTAAATGTTGGGTGTTTTGGTACAAGTTGGGAACTTTTCAACGACATGAGACGGCGTAAATTTGGGGTTGATGAGTACACTTTTGGTAGTATTCTTAAGGGGATTGCTTGCAATGGTAAGCTAATTTGTGGGGAGCAATTACATTCTATGGTTATTAAGGTGGGTTGTGAATTGGATGTTTATACTGCAAGTTCACTTTTGGATATGTATTCCAAGTGTGGGAAACTTGGGGATGCGTACATGGTGTTTAAGATGTTGCCAGAGCGTAGTTCTGTGTCTTGGAATGCTATGATTGCAGGGTTTGTGGAGCAAGCTGATTTCGAGGCGGCATTTGAGCTGTTTTGTTGTATGGAGAAAGAGGGTATGAAGATTCATGATGGAACTGTTGCTCCTTTCTTGACTCTGCTTAATGACCCGGATTATTTTAGGCTAACGATTCAGCTGCATTCGAAGATTATTAAGCATGGGTTCAGTTCTAATACTACTGTATGTAATGCTCTCCTTACATCATATTCTGAATGTGGATCGTTAGAACATGCTGAGAACTTGTTTAATGATAATTCTGATGTGCATGATTCGATAACTTGGAATTCGATGTTGGGGGCTTACCTTCTACATAACAAGGAAAAACTTGCAATTAAAATCTTCTTTGACATGCAAGAGTTTGGTTTTGAACGTGATATATATACATATACTACTGTCATCAGTGCCTGTTTTGAAGAGCCATATCAGGTTTATGGTAAATGTTTCCATTGCTTGATAATAAAGGCGGGACTAGAGAGTTCCACAGCAATAGCCAATACATTGATAGCTATGTATCTGAAGTCGAGTAGAAAAGCCATGGCAGATGCACTGAGACTTTTTGAATCAATAGACCATAAAGATTCTGTCTCTTGGAATTCTGTATTGACTGGGTTGTCACAGTATGGCTTGAATGAAGATGCCGTGAAGTTCTTTGGGGAGATGCGGTCACATGATGTTGGGATCGATCACTATTCTTTTTCTGCAGTTCTCAGATCTTGTGCTGACTTAGCAGCCCTGCAATTGGGCCGACAAGTTCATGTGTTGGCTCTCAAGTCAGGATTAGAATCAAATGAACATGTAGCTGGCTCATTAATATTCATGTATTCTAAGTGTGGCTTACTTGATGATGCTAGAAAGTCCTTTGAAGAAACCCCAAAAGACAGCCCAATTACCTGGAACTTTGCCATTTTTGGGTATGCTCAGCATGGACAAGGCGAACTCGCCCTTGAGCTGTTCCATCAAATGACAAAAGGTAAGGTGAAGCTTGACCATGTAACCTTTGTTGCTGTCCTAACTGCTTGTAGCCACATGGGTTGGGTGGAAGAAGGTCGACATATTCTTAAAACAATGGAATCTAAGTATGGGATTTCACTAAGAATGGAGCATTATGCTTGTGCTATTAATTTGTTTGGGAGAGCTGGACACTTAGATGAAGCGAAGACCTTGGTCAAATCAATGCCATTTGAGCCTGATGCAATGGTGTGGAAAACTCTCTTAGGTGCATGTAGAAACTGTGGGGATGTTGAATATGCAAATCAAATTGCAAGTCATCTGCTCGAAATCGTTCCTGAAGAGCACTGTACCTATGTTATTTTATCTGATATGTATGGGCGTCTTAAGAGGTGGGATGAGAGAGCTAATCTGACAAGGTTGATGAGGGAAAGAGGGGTGCGGAAGGTCCCAGGCTGGAGCTGGATGGAAATAAACAACGAATCTCATGCTTTTAATGCGGAGGATACTTCTCATCCCAATTCCAAGGAGATATTTGATACCCTGGAAGGACTTATGAATGAGATTAGAATGCTTAAAAAAGCCTCTAACTCAGAGGCTTCTGTCCAGGAATGGGATGTCCTTGATGGATCCTGCAGTTGATTGTGATGACTGACAATTCTTTGTGGTACTTTGTCAAGTTATCATGTGTTCGGTTCCTGGAAAACGGGCTGATGAACATGTAAGTTCAAGCATATATCTTGGATGATATATCTGAAATTTTGTCAATCAATTTAATTTTACATATTAGTTAGTCTTGATTGGGATTTGCATACAAAGAATGGCATGATAAACTGTTTCACAACTTGCAATATTCATCTTCATGGATATATATATGTATGCTTACCAGTTACCACAGTTTGCTACTTGCCTACAAGATGTATACATTCTATGCTAGCAAGTTTGCTCAAACACTTATGATGATGTATCTGCATAATCAATACAAATTTGATCTTTTATATAAACATTTTTTATGCATATCATGTGTGTAATTTAGATATTTCCATATTTTGAAATGTTGAGACTTGCCCCCCTCTGGAGCCTAAATTATGAGAAGGGTTTTTCTAACCTATGCACTAAGTGAATAATGTCTCTAATTAACTATGTCATATTTAAGAGTTTTGTTGAGCACAGGTGAAAACAAATAACTAAACCTACACACTTGGTACATAAGTTAGAAAAACCCTTATTATAAATGGGTAAAATAATGTGAACGACTTTAAAGAACGAACTAAAACAGAAAGTATAACTAAATCAAAAATTCATGCTCGATCAATTGTTAATGTATAATCAATTGAGTAAATCTTAAGCCGTTTTAGATGTGAAATATATATTTGAAGAGAGTGGATACTATTTCACTGCTCCAAGCCTCTATTTTTTTATCATTATTCACATGATGCACCTGAATAGTGGAAGATGAATGTAATAGCATTTTCTTAGGGAACTCAAAATCAAACATGGGGAGAAAAAAGAGATAAATCTTCACCTTAGTGGGTGGTTGAGTTCCTCATAATAAGTTGGGTGGAAGATGAATGTGGTATGGGGTTTACTTTGACTATGTTATGGCTAATTATAATTTGATGACATTGTCGAACTTTTGAAAGTGTGACCAACTTTTTTGTCCTCAGAAAGGAATGATAATAGAAAAACTGGAGTGATCAACGATGAAATCAGATTTGTTAACATGGTAAAAAGTTGTGTATAATGATTCTTTTGATGCCATGATGTTTGCTTAAAAGAGAAGTCTTTGATGAACATAATTAGGATTTAGGAGTTTGTTATATTGCTGATATTTGTTTTGAAATTTTTTTTTTTTATAAGGAAAGATGATTGGTCCGAAGACCAACCCATACTGTGATTAGCGCAAGGCACACCCGGCCGGATGGATGGATAAATGCCCGAAGCATATTGTTGGATGAGGATTCGAACCCCGAGCAATGTCCCCGAAATTCGGAGTGATCTTCCACCGAGCCTACCACCTCTCCACTGAATGCCCCAAATATTGCTGGTATTTGTTTTAAATGAAAATAGACAATGTCTTTTTTTATTACTTGGTACACTTTGACCTTTGAACTATTAATATTTTGACTTTGGTCGAAATTTGCTTTTCAAACTAATATATAAAATAATATCGATACGAAGATGTTATTTGATACTACCTCCGTTTCTTTTTAATAGTTGCACTTTCACTTTTAACACTATTCACAAATTTCCTTCAACTATCATTTGTGATTTATGGTTAAGAAAATATACTATATGGCCTTGTTTAATTCGTCTCGATACGTACTTTTAGAATATCGACTTTTTATATTTTTAACAAATACAAAATTAGAGATATAAAGGCTCAAAATAGTGCATCAACATGCGTAAAAATGTGTAAGTGTAACTATTAAAAAGAAACGGAGGTAGTATATCTCAATATATGTTTACAAAATATGAAATTTCTATAATTTAAAGATAAATATTAGTCAAAAATGTTCATCCGAGTCAAGGTATTGCAACTTATTAGAATTGGAGGAAGTATTTGATTGAATTTGGCTAAAAACAGTAAAGTTTTATTGATATTAAGTTGATCTGGTGTCAATGTGAATAGGATCAACAGACAACAATATACTTTAAATGATACAACTCAAAGAAACTGAAGAAGTATATTCCGATCAATAAAAGCATGACAGGTAATGGCTTTTGGGATGGGGCACCTCCTAATTTGATATGATTTCTGGTGACAAGCAACTTAATGATAAATGATTTGTTTCAACAGTGCATTTGTAGTTATCAAATGACTATTAAAGCGTTAAAGGTACTGCTGATGACTTCAAAACTCCTTGCCTAAGTATTCTAATTTTACAATATTTTTGAAAATTGTTTATTAAAGAACCTCTTTACCGTATGGAGAGGATAAATTATTGTGCGGCTCAGTGCTCACATAAGATAGATTTATTAGAGTTGATGTCTGTTGTAATCAGGACTTTATATTTATATTATTATATATATTACTAGGGCTACTTATCGAAAGGTATGCCGTATTTCCAATCCTAAAATTCACTATTATCAATCATTTTTTTCACTTGTTGAAAGTAGACAAGTTTTCCAAATAACCAGACTAGGTTATTTTTCGTGGGGGTACAAATTCTCCTTTTGCCTTTCATGTCGTTATAAGTAATAACGTGTTAGCTTTGGAACATGGATTAGCATCCCAAGTTTGTTAGCACATCAATCCCTTTCATTCTTTTCCTTTGAGGGCAGGTTCCACCCTAAAATTGTGATTTGTTGAAATTAGATGGCATTATTATCGAGATTCTAGCATCTTTAGCCATAGAACATGCCCCTGTTCTCCATACATATAAGAGGATTCCAAACTAATAATGATTGCCAAATTACTCTCTCTGCCCCTAATTATCATGGGAGCCCAATTCCCTCAAGTAAGAAATGTGGGCCGTTAGGGCCACTGCTATACAAGATTCCAAACATATTGAAAGTGACTTGATGTAATTCCTTCTCAACTAAGCTGGCTAAGTTGACCTTTTTTATGTTTTTTTTTTTTTTGCATAAGCTGAATAAATTTCATAACAGCAGCGAATCCGAAACAAGTAGCGGCACATTGTTGACTGCTGAGCCATATCATGTACTTGCTGAACTTGTTGGCGATTCGCTGTTTTTTAGGCTTTTGTTGCTGCTTGCAAGCATTCTTCCTTCGACGCTAGTGTTGGCCGCTAAATTTAGTGAACTTGGTAGCAAAATTGAAGCACATTAGCTATCGCAGAGCATAAATATAAAATATTTAGAAACATCTCCAAAAAAAAATCTTAATTATTCCATGCCGGCTAATTAATTAGATGAAGACGCATGTTTTTTTTTTATCCATTGGACCCACGAAGGCAGTACAAAATACAAAGAAGTGGAGGGGGGATTC